>JAQBSW010002772.1:0-96049 GCA_029291075.1 Eudiplozoon nipponicum | reverse complement strand
ACCACTCTACAAATGTCATGACCACAACGTCGAGCACTCTAGCTCCTTTTGTCGTATACAAACACATTGACAACGATCCAACCTGCTTAGGTTTTAACTTAAACCTGGTAAATTCAGAGGCGATTTACCTCGAAATCTTCACGCTGCGGCTCCCAAAACTTACACTGCTCTATTTTGCCTTACGTGGTATGACCGACCACTAGAGCTAATAATTTGTGTAGCAATTCCTAGTGGTTACCTGGCATCATATCATTGTTGAAGCAACCAACAAGCATATTTAAGCCCAGCACTTATGGTTCATCATATTTTTGCTAACTTGGTTCGAACTCTGTCATGCATTTCTTATCTAGCCTCGCAGAGAGGAATTTTTTTTCCTTTTTTTTCAGAGAGGAAAGTGTTGTAACGACACAAATTAATGACCGACATATTGTGTAAATTAAATACAATTTTATTTACGTTGTACCAATGAGAAAAAAGGAATCATGAATCAAATTTCGTCGCCAGCCCCCATCTCCCCGCTCCTCACCCAAAAGATTATTTCCAATATTTCTGTTCTCCAACAGCAAATGGCGGATATCACAGGGTTACTTGGAGCATTGACTGGCAACCTTCCAGTCTCCTCCGTTCAGCCCCATCTGTTGCGCCAAGCAGATACGCTTCTGAATGGGGTAGCCAGGGAGGTTGCCCTGCGAAACCACAACAAGCGAAACCTCTTTCTCTGGTCTCCGCGCTCCCCTCTCTCAAAAGACGATCTGGCCTCAGATCTCATCCGTCAAATAGGGGAAAACTTCAGCCAACTAAAAGAGATCTCCTCGGGAAAGGGCCGAGCCTTCATCCTCTCCTCACACAAAAGACTGTCCGACGATGAGGTTCATCATCTCAAACTACATTCGCCCATCTTATCATCCGGACAAGTCAAACTCAAACGAGACTACACTCTGCTACAGAGGACTCTTGAGAAAGCACATACTCACACACCGGACACCACCCCTCCTCCAGCTCCTCACGCCTTTCCGGGCTGGAGCAATCCCAAGAAAAGCCGTTCAGTTCACGGCGGACTCCTTGGTGACGCACCTTCCTCCAGTCCACCCCCACTCACACCTTCCCGATTTGAAGGCCTTCCCCTCACCTTTAGCCCTTACTCTGCAACCAGTCCCCCTACACTAGCTCAAGCTTTACCACGTCGTCGTGGCCGACCACGCCGCGCTAAGCCTCATAATAACGCACCTTCACTCCCAAACCCGTCCACCAGGTCTACATCCCCTCGAAAGGTTACCTTTGTGACAGATGCTATGAATCAGAAACTGAAAAAACGTAAGTCTACGAAGACCAAGCAAAACTTCGAGCCAGCCCCATCAAATTCATCTCCCCCTACTGAATCCACCATCGTCCCCACCCTGGACAGTTCCGCCCCAGCTCCTGATCTTTCCCCGTCCTTGCTCGCCCCCCCAACGCACCTTCCGAGTGCCCCCTCGAACACAGATATCTCGCCCCCCTCTTGCTTTCAAACCCTACAACTGCCTCACCCACCTGATAAACGAGGGACAACAACAGAAATCCAAATCGACTCTGACCACTCTATCCTTGTCAACAAGCGGTCTGTCACCCTCATCAGCCCTAGATCTCGCTCAACCCGCCAGCGGAAAGCCCCCGCACGCTTCTCCTCTCCGATCTAACCATCCATCTCTCAAAGCGCTCTCAGCAATCCTCATCAACTGCAGGTCACTTACGCCTAAAATTAATCAACTACGAGCCTTTCTGTCCTCTAACGAGATTGACATATGCGTTCTTGTTGAGACTTGGCTGTCCCCCTCCATCCATAGTGATGACCTTTTCCTCATTCATGGTTACACGTTCCTTCGCAGCGACAGAACTGTCGGTCGCGGAGGCGGACTAGCTGCCTATGTCCGATCCCTTCTTATGCCCAAACGCTTATCGACATCGAACTCTCAAGGGTTGGAATTTTTCTCGTTTCAGCTACAAATCCTTAACCAAAGCATATCTACCTGCGTTGTCTACAGACCCCCTAATATCTCACTCATCGACGACACTCGCGGGGCCCAACTCCTTTCCACTCTTTTCTCTTTACACTCTGATCGGTACGTCGTTGTGGGTGATCTCAACCTCCCCACGACTAACTGGCATAATCTAGCTTCCGAAAATCACCCACTGCTTCGACTCTTTGCGGATAACCTGCTACACCAATTCGTTCATTTTCCTACCCGAGGGAACAACCAACTGGATTGTGTTCTCTCCAATAACGAGGTGACCGATGTTCGCTCTCGGGAAATCTTCCCAATCTTGATCACTGTCAGGTATCCTTCCTCTTACCTCTCTTATCCTTCACCCCTCGAGAAGACACCCAATCTTTCAGACGATTCACCAACTGGGACGAGTTCCGCCGACTCTGTGACACAGTTAACTGGAGGGACCTCTTTCTCCCGAACAACCTCTCCTCGTGCTTCTCCGAAGTCCATAACATCCTATCCTCCCACTATAACTCCGCCACCTCTATTCAACAAGTATACTCGACGAATAAGATGAACGCTCTGTTTAAGGCACGTGACAATCTCGCACGCAGCTCTCGCCTACGCACATCGTCACTGGCTCGCGCCCTCGCTCTGAGACGCATTGATGGGCTCATCAAACAGGCTATCAACAAACAAGCGCTCCACGTCGAAAAACGCATCCGCTCAGCTCCTAACCCCCGGGCAAAGTTCGCCATCATCAAACACCAATTGTTGCAAAAGCCCAAAACCTCATATATCAACTTCTCTCAGTCAGACGACCTTTGCTTCGCTAATGACTATCTGACTCATCTTCTCGACTCATTTTCCTCTCCCACTCCGCCTATTGAGATGGTAGACAACGGAGACTCCGAGAACCTTCGCTGGTTATACGTCTCTCCGGCTTCCGTCGCCCAAGCAGTTAAAGACATTAAATCTAAACACCAATTTGATCAATACGGTGTTTCAGTCAGCATGATTGCGCTGCTTGGCTGGAACGTTTTCTCTCTACTTGCAGATGTTATTAATCATTGTGTCGAAACCATCTATCTTCCCTCAGACTGGCTTTGCTCGACGATCTCTCCCATCCCCAAAAACGGCTCTTCCTCGACCTCATCATTTAAAGATCTCCGCCCCATTACTATCGTACCTTCCTTCACCAAAATCTTCGACAGGATCCTATACAACCTAATCTACCCTTTCATTAAGTCCCATGAAAACTTCTACCTCCTTGATGATCAACATGGTTTCCTGAACGGCCGCTCATCTTCCACCAACTTAGTTAGTATTCTCGATCATTGCTACTCTTCTTTCTCTAAAGGGCTTCAGTGCACTCTCCTCTTCCTAGATATATCCAAGGCTTTTGACTCGCTGTCATTTTCAGCAATTGAATCTGCCTTAATGAGAAGCGGTATTTGCGGAAATGTTCTCAATCTTATCAGCTATTATCTTCGGAATCGCTATACAAGAGTAAAAATTGGCAGCAGTCTCTCGAGGCCAACCCATGTCCGATCCGGTGTTCCCCAGGGCTCTGTACTTGGTCCCATTCTCTTCAACCTTGCACTCGCACACATACAGGTTGAAGACACTCTTTTCAAGCTGTTCAAATATGCAGATGATATGGTCATCGTATTCAGCAACCCCACAACTTCCAACCCTTCCTCACCCCTTATATCGGAGCTCCTATCCTCGCTCCACTTGCAGCTCAGCGAAATCGGACTCAAACTAAATCCCACCAAAACCCGCTTAATGAGACTCTCGTCTGATCCATTCTGCTCCATCCCGGCTGCCAACTACCCCCTCGACATAGAAATAATAGATTCGGCCAAACATCTCGGCATTCAATTCTCAAAATCCCTAGACTTCTCCCCACACCTTACACACACTACCTCCAAACTCTTCAAATGGGCCCGTCTGATCTGTTTTAAGACTAACAATCCCACTCTCCAACTCACATTATTCAAGGTCTACGTTCTGCCCCTCATTTCCTACGCCAGCGAATTCTACTGTCCTCTCACCCACGCCTCCTCGTACACCATTGAACAGGTATCCTCCAGATTTCTTAAGCGAGTCTTCCCGAACTGCCAAAACTACAGGGAACGCCTACTTCTAGCTAACCTCCTTCCGCTTTGGTTCACACGTCACCTTCGAGTCATTTCTTTTATCCATAAGATCTCAACTTCCTTACCACTCTCCAACTTTGCCCACCCAAGTCACCACTACGCCACACGTTCTAGTAACTCTTCTATCCAAGCCTTTCATACCCCCACCTTATTTAAAAAAATCTATCTCTTCTCCAAAGCCACTAATGTCTTCAACGCTCTCCCCACAGACATAAAACTCCTACCCCAGCACGAATTCAAAAAGGCAGCCCATCAGTACTTCTTCAACAAATTTCTTTGTGATACGACCGATTGGAAACGAAACTGGTTCCTTCTCAATCCATAACATTTACTCCACCCTATCTTCTTACCTCTCTTGTCTTATTCTTTTTTCTTCAAGATTCACTAATACCACCTCTCAGCCCATTCCTAACCCCATTATATCCACGTTGCGGATACTCTACTACGTTTTGCTCATCCAACTCTTTTCTTTCTTTCTTGTTTCAGCGGAGGACCGGAAACCCAACAGCCCTACCGATTCACCAACGGTTCGCTTCGGACTTCGACTCTCCCTGGTCTTATTTTAATCTCGATCACGTTCTACAGATGCCTGCGATCCTTGCAAGACTCGCTCGCCTCAATCCTGCCGACTCCATCAATTCATTCGTCACGACAACGGACTCCAACGGTCGTCGTCTACCTCCGGGCCGCCATCCTTTTATCTTCATCTTCGTTTTCGATCTCACATTCACCTTGAAGATCTGATACTTCACGGACTATCTCCAATTGATCTTGTCTAGTCAAATGGAACTTCGCTTATATTTATTTTTCACCAGATTGAACTATCTTGTTGTTAATGATAACTTTTCCCCTCCCCAACCCCTCCCCCTGCTATTAAATACTTTGCTAGTCACAATTCCACTCACCTCCACATATCCTACCCTTGATTTGCTATTTCAATGATTGGGCCAGTTGGCCTTTGATGCCAAATAAATGTATTATTATTATTATTATTATTATTTTAACTAATAGTGTGCAAGTAGGCATGGCATGCTATTTAAGCACGGCAATTTACCATGCAAGTCAGTCGTTGCATTTGCATTCTGCCTTGCTGTCACGCGTGTGCGTTCTGTCGGCTGTCAATACCTACGCTGGTGATTTGATAGTTTCACCAACAATTGGCTACATCCGTGACTCATCTTGTTGCGGTATAACCAGCGAGACGAGCCAATTAATTGCAGAACCTGAACGACGTTATCCACATCGTGATTACAACTCAACCACGGGAGCAACAACAACCAGAGTCCACCCAAGGCTCTAGGACATCTTCACACTCTGAACAATTCAGGAGAACGCATTACCAGGCCCTCTTAAGGGCCCCCTATCAGTAACAAATCTCTATTCAGAGCACCTTAACCGAGTTTGTAACGTCGTACGGCATTTACTTGAAGCCGGGGCGTTTACAGTTCCATGTGTTTAATTAAGTACAGAATTGCGTGTCTATTTCCAATTGTTTTGTGCTAATTTTAGTTCTTTGAATTCTATCATTCTGCTTGTATAATTATGTATTTGAGGCCGCTGATAACTTAGTACAGGAGAAAATTAACTTATTAGAGTCCTATATAGAGTCAAACCGGCCATGTGCCAAAGAAAAGCTTTTAGTTTCTTTGAACCTGGAATATTTATCAACATGTCTCAACGGATACAGACAAAACAGCAATTGGAAAGACTTCAGGCTTCTAACTTTGTGGCTGCCAAGGAAACGGGAATAGAAAGTGCTGCAAAATTGGCAACGATTCAGCCCAAATGAATTATTGATGAGGCGCGTGTTCCTGAAATTGAGTGGTAGGACGCGTACCTTCTGAAAGATGGAGTTACCAGGTAGTTATGCTAATTCATAGTCATTTTTAAGTTATGATGCGCTGGATCATGCAGCAATGCAGGATTCCAAGATACCTTCCCTGGTGTTGACTAAGTAAGAAAGGACGACATAATCGGCAAGAGGCACAAAAAGAACTGCAAGGAAAGATCAGGCTTGGATTCGCTCCACCGCCTGGGGCAAAGGTAGGTTGTTGTTGGACCTCTATTCATGGAGCTTATGTATATGTAAATAATTTCGCTAAACCGTACGATTGTATAAAATTAGGTATTATTAAGTATCTCCAATTATTAAAATGTAAAGTATCACTTTTCCCCTCCCCCTGCTATTAAATACCTTGCTAGTCACAATTCCACTCACCTCCACATATCCTACCCTTGATTTTCTATTTCAATGATTGGGCCAGTTGGCCTTTGATGCCAAATAAATGTATTATTATTAAAACAATTTAAATTAATAACTATATTAAGGATAAGCATATTGCGAGCTTATCATTGAAAGTTGTGCTGAATTGTATCAATATCAAATTATAATTGTTTATTTTTATGACTGAAATTGTTCGTACGATAACTTCAAAATTGCATGAATATGTCAAGGACATAATAAACAGAAATACGCCCAATAAACTGAATTTCAAGAACCCAATTTAGTCGATATTATCCTATCCTAGTCAAAGATAGATTATTTTTTGTATCTATTGGGAGTCCTGCTATAATCGGCAGGCAGTGCTTTTCTTACCAATATCGTGCCAGCCATATTACTATCTTTATTGATAGATAATCGCTTGTCACTGTTTCACATACTTTCATATAATTTTGATTTTTACCACTATCCCTTCAATCGTCGAGCCAGATGAATTTTGCCAAATAAACATTTATTTTTATTAATTTAGAACTTATTTTCACTGAGCGGCATCCTCTTGCTCATATCACCCATATCGTGAAGCCGCCGAAATGAACTGGCGTTCATTTTAAATATATAATATTTTTTTGGCAACAGATGTCATCTGACACAATAATTAAAGAAGTTAAGATGCAATTCAGAAGTGGGGATGTGTAGTTTAGTTAAATATTGTCTATCAACATATTTAACAATATTGATAATAGTAAATTTGTGTTAGTTCTTCCTGAGGAGAGATGAAATTAAATTGACTAGGATAGAATCAAATAGAATAAAGCTTGTGATGAGTCAGGATATCAGTGCCGTTGACAGGATCTGCTGTCTTCAGTTAAATGAATATTTAGAAAAGCAAGTTGCGCTTCGAGTCAGTGTTCCAACATTAGAATTTGTTAAAGAGGTGCAGGTTAACCGCCTTCTTAAACTCATGATATGGTAAGAGTTTAATTCTGCGTAGTTAATGTGTTAAATAAACTTGTGGCTTTGGACAATATATAAATTTTGTTAAAGCTGTTGGGAAATATGATTAGATTGAACTAAAGGTTTGCTGTTGCGCGTGACGTAAAATGAATTCGGATCAGCGAAATTGAAAGCGAAAAGCATGTTGAAATCTTATGAACGAAAGAGATTACTCGTAAGTAGAGGATTTACAAGGAGCAAGCGCTCCCGATATTTATGACTATGAGGGAAGACATGCTTCATAAATTGAGGAGCGATCTGCTCATTGGCGTAAGGAGATGATCAGATGACAGGACAATAACATTCGGTGGCATAAGAGACAAGGGATAAGACGTATGCTTGGAATAATGTGAGTTACAGAGTATGGTTTTGTGTCTTTTGGCGTTTGAGGTAATTTGATTAAGGCTTAAGGAGAAGTCTAATGATTTAAAAATAGAAATCTAGGTGCTTGACCAAGTCAATCATTTCAATATCAAGCGAACAATTTGCGGTCGAAAGAGAATAAATTTGTTAAGTTTCATCAAGCTAGTCTTATGGGGATTGGGTTTGAGACCGCTTACGCTAAGGTGAGAGTGCAACGAAGATAGTAGTTGAGTGACGAGATTAGGAATGGCTTTGCGAGGTTGGATCGATGAATAATATTTCCATATCATTTGCATATTTAAATAACTATGGCTGGTTGTCTGCAACCTAACCCTGTGCGAGTGATAGTTTCAACATTATGGGGCCAGGTACAGAACCTTGTGGGACTCCTGTATATATCCAGAAAGATGAGTGCATTCATGATCTTTAGAAGTGGAGCAGTAACAGTTAAAGACAGTGATTGAGTTGGTGCATGAAGAGCGCCCATTCAGAAAGTCATGTTGATCATCAAGGAGGCATGGTCCTGTCGAAGATTTTAGTGATTGCAAGGACAATAGCTATTGGGCGGAGATCTTTGAATCAGAAGGTCGACGATATGCCATTTTGTGAGATAGTTGAATACATCGAATTGAGCCACTCCGCAAGAAGTTAGGTAGTTTGGAGACATCTGTTGATAACAGCAATCAGAGTGAAGTGGTTCTAATCTAGAAGAGCGATCATGCAGATTGTGACACTATTTTGATCAAATTTGTGTTTTGATTTAATGTATTTGAATTCTTTAATGGTCATTGCCGGCTGAAATTTGAGCCAAAGCAACTTCAGTGTCACTTTTACGGAATATCTAAGTAGAAGCGGTGGAAGTGGAATAAGAATTTAAGAGATAACTCAGCATACATATAGTCGTCTGGACCAGTGAAATTTATGATCGTTTTTTAGATTTATGACACAGTATGACACAGATAGCCTTTCATGAACAGAGCAGTTGAAGTTTAGAGTGTAATGTTTGCAAGGCATTCACTGAATCTTTGGATTCTGAAAAAAATATTCCTACTTGGCCTGATTTCTTTCAAATTGAAACGTGAGAAGAATCATTAAAAGATGCAAGTTGTGGTGTTCTCGGAGCAAATCAGATTTTCTAGAGCCAGGCAATATAGATACCGCTCTTATGCAATTTTCTAGCCGTAAGAATCAATAGCTCGTCGGGCAGGAGCCCTCGTATTCCAAGAACCAAAGGATAATCTTTCCTTGGACTTTAGCGGCAAGCGAAGATCAGCAGAGTCTGATAGAGTATATTTTATTCTCATATATGCGGATTTTGCCTGAAATGCCAAATTTTTACAATTTCCATCGTAATTTATATAGTACTTACTAATTTTTTTAAAATTAGTGCATGAGGTTATATAAGCCGATACTATTTATACATTTACCGTTTAAGTTTTATTATTAAAGTATTTACTGGGTCCTTTCTTCTTTATTGGGACTGGAACAGTCGTTCTATTCGGATTGGTTAGATGGCAATACGACTACGGTATAGTAGGCAGAATATGTGCAAGTGCTAGCTATGGGGTGGCAGAGTAATTTTTTGTGATTGAAAAGGCCTTGTCCTTTACAATGGCTTCTCAACAGGATCTATTCTGCTTTACGTTGGTGAATGAATTGAGGTGACATCGGTTAATGATATTGAGGTCATTATGTAGTGTAGAGGTTAAATTAATTATTGGACACCAATTAACCTCTCATATAAAAATAAATCAATTTTTATTTTTGGACATTTGATGTTATCGCTGGTTTTGTAAAACAATATTGTAATTTTTGAAAAATATTGTAATTTTTTTTGGAAGTTCTTTTGTTCATATTGTCGAAGTTTTGGACTTGTCTTGTGGAGGAAAAATGAGAGAGTTTTGATCTGAGTTTCTGAATTGCATAAGCGGGACACTGCGTGGTTCCATCTCCGACTCTTTGTGAATAAAACTTTGTAATATTCTCGTCGTTTTGTTTTTAATTATCAGCGAAAAGAACCACAAATTTGCTTTGGGTAATTAAGGTGAATATTTGTTTTAAGGTCTCATTCATTCCAGTTCAGTAATTTGTGGATATCAGCGTATCCGGGTAAGCTTACTTAATTAATATAATATATAAATTACAAGTAATTTAATAATATCATGTTGGCTAGCGGACTTAAGGATTGTAGCTTAAGAGATAGTTCAGAGGAACTTAAGTGTTCCAAGATAGATGATCATTCCGCATATATGGATTTTCCGGGCCTGGCATCCAAGAGACCCCTTTATGGTAGTGACCTAAGGGCCTCTACAAAAAATGGCGACCGCGCCAGGATCCTTTATGCGGAAAGATATGATGTAGATGATCGTTTTTGCTGCAATTCTATGGATAGCAATGTTAAGCTCACCATGTACAGACCAGACAACCATTCTGAATGGGTCGAAGAAGCAAAATTTTATTTTAAACTAAAACGGATGACCGACCCTATAGAAAGGTTTGCCTCGGCCTGGTGGTGCTTACCTGAGCCATTAAAAAAGAATCTGTTTAGACTCAGGAATTTTGTTACTGAGAAAGAACCAGAAAATGCATTTGAGCTTCTAGTAGAAGAACTCCATGGACGATATCAACCCGAGAGGATTGAACGGATGACTGACTTATTACGTCAGGAAAAGATAGGAAATCTACTTCCATCTGAATTTTATGACAGACTTATTTCAAAATCCATCGGGCTTGATATATCTGAGGAAGTTATAAATAGTATATTTGTAGCAGAATTGCCTGCTAGACTAAGAGCCACCTTGGATGTATATGATACATTGGAACTAGAGTGGCCCAAGAAGCTCAAAGGGTTGGACAAAGTGTATCGTCAGATGGAACCTAAGGTGTATGCAGTAACTGCAGATTCACGCCTGGAGCAGCAACTCAGACATCTCTCAGAGAGACTCCTGACCATTGAGAATGAATTAAGTACCCTCCGCAGGGATGTGGGTTGGATAAAAAGCAATAAGGAAACTTCCAACAGAAGTAGGGTAAATTCTCGGAGTCAATGTTCAAATTCCAAGCATTGGAGAGGCGAATCGCGTGAGAGTGTACAAGGACCACGCGAGTGGTGCATATCGCATCGCAAATACGCTGAGTTTGGAAAATGTCAGGAGGGGGATGCACGTTTCCAAAGTTGGGTGGTCCCCGATGGAAAGGAAGTAGTCTTCCTGTAGCCTGGTCGAAGCTGCCGGAAAACTAATGAAGCCCCCGCTAATAGGAGCCGTAGGGGGGGTTGCGCATGCAAGGTTCCAAGGTATGCATATTCGTGGCATACTAAAAACATCGAAGTTAGGTTCGGAAGCTTCGATGGAAGAGACGCGCAGTAATACAGTCCTTAAATCTGTTAGATTTCGGCTGGCATATAATCTTAAAGAGGTTGCTGGTTATAGCAACAATAAGTTCGTTATAACTGATGAACTTAGTGGCCTAAAATTTTTAATAGACACGGGTGCAGAGGTGAGCATAGTTCGATCTGATGTGGTGGAAATTGATAGCCCCACATTCGATTACCAACTATGGGCTGCTAATGGAAGTCTAATTGAGGTTAAAGGAGTTAAAGAATTGTCAGTGACATTGGTGCAGAAATCTCCATTTACGTGGAATTTTCTGGTCACTGATATTAAGGATAACATCATTGGGATGGACTTTTTGATCCATTTTAATCTCGCTTTAGATCCCAAATCTAGGACCATTGGACAAAGCACTAGGATAGTGACTTATGCTGAGACTGGGACCTCAGTAGTTAGGTCAGTGAGACTACCCAGACCCGTCGTCGCCGATGACTTGGCGGAGGTCATCGAGAAACACCTGGCCGTGTTTCTGCCATTCAATGCTAAACGCAAGGGTTTAAAGACAGGCATAGAACACCAAATCGAGTTGGTGGAGTCACTACCTTGTTCGCCCAAGTCTCAACTGTTAGCACAACACAAGCAGCAGGTTGCTATTGAAGAATTTAAGCGGTTGAGAGAAGAAGGAATTTGTAGCGTTCAAATTCCAACTTTGCATCTCCAATAGTGGTTGTTCCCAAACCTGAACCAGGTCAATGGAGGGTTTGTGGTAACTATCGTCTATTGAATTCGGTAACGAAAGGCGATTCGTATCCTCTACCAAATCAGAGTACTTTGCTCAGGGATATAATGGGGTATGAGGTATATACAACGTTAGATCTGCAGAAGGCGTACTATCAAGTACCTATGGAGGCAGAATCTATACCGTTCACAGCAGTGCGATTCCCTGGAGGAGGATCGCATGAATTCTTATGTATGCCTTTTGGGTTGAAGAATGCAAGTCAGACATTCCAGCGTCTGACAGAGGAAGTTCTTCAGGACTGTTCATTTGCTAGAGTGTATATAGATGACATCATTATATATAGTCAATCTAGGAAGGAACACCGCGAGCATTTGGACATCGTTTTGTCTACGCTGAAATATTATGGATTGGTAGTGAAACCAGAAAAGAGGAGGATTGGTTGCTCTACCGTAAAATATCTTGGACACACCATTTCCAAGGATGGAATCAAGCCCGTGACAGATAAGGTACAAGCAATCAAGGATGTGCCAGAACCTAGAACTGTACGCCAGTTGCGTAGATTTTTGGGCATGATTAGCTACTATCGTCGGTTCATACCAGGTTTAGCTGGAATTTTGGGGTCGCTAACTCGACATTTAGTTCGTGAACGGAGCACGATCAAGAAGTCCTGGCCTATTAATTTTAGCCAAGACGACATGTAAAAATTCCAGAGGGCCAAAGATCTGCTAAGCTAAATAAACACATTAGCAACTGTGGATTGGACTAAGCCGTTTGAGCTGGTCACAGATGCTTCCGATGTAGCCATAGGGGCAGTGTTACATCAACGGGAAAATGGTATAGTCAAGCCGATTGGATTCTATAGTCGGAAACTCCAAGATCGCGAGAAGCGATATGATACGCTTGGAAAGGAGTTACTAGCAGTTTATTCTGCAGTGTTGCACTTTGAGCACTACCTAGATGGGCATCAGTTTATGATATTAACTGATCATAAACCGTTGTTGAGTATCCTTGGGAAAGCAAATAGGCTAAATTATTCTCGGCGGGTGAATTCACAAATAACCTGACTCGCAGAATTTGATTTTACCATTAGTCATATCTCAGGAAAAGATAATGTGGTGGCAGACACTCTCAGTCGACCAGACGTATCAGATGAAGATATGATTCGTTCAGAGTCACTCGTATGCTCTATTGTATCTTCTAATGATTTTGTCCAGCAATTGATGGAAGCACAAGGTCTTGATCCTTTAGTAGCTGTGTTGGAAAAGAATCCTGCATATACACGCAGGAAGATTAGAGATAAGTGGTTATTATGTGAAATCTCCAGGAGCCAACCTTGACCTTATGAACCGTTAGAATTAAGGTATAAGGTAATTCAGCAGCTACATGAATTCAGTCATCCTTCCATTAAGGCAACTATCAGGATGGTCACTGATAGATATGTATGGCCAAAGATGTCGAAAGACATAAGAGCCTGGGTAATGACATGTGCCCGGTGTCAAACTTGTAAAGTTTGGCGTCATACCAAAACTGAAATTAAAACGATTGGTATACCAGCGGGTCGATTCATGCATGTTCATATTGATATAGTAGAAATGCCTGAGATTTCCGGCCAAAAGTATTTACTCACGATGGTCGATCGGTTCAGTCGTCAGTTTGAGGTAGCAATCCTGAAAGACATGACAGCTCAAGAGGTCTTACTTATGTTCTTGCATAATTGGGTGTCGCGATATGGTGTACCGGTAAGGGTAACTACTGATCGTGGTAGTCAGTTTATGTCTGAACTGTTTATCAGATCATTGAATACAATGTGGATAGAAGTAAGACACACATGTGCTTATAATCCCAGAGCCAATGGGATGGTTGAGAGACTGCACAGGGAGCTGAAGGCTGCATTACGCTGCACCGGTGGATCCAGTTGGATACATGATTTGCCCATAGTTTTGTTGGCAATGCGAAACAGATACAGAGTTCAGTTAGGAACATCCATAGCAGAACCTGTTTATGGAGAGCCATTGAGGTTACCTGGATATCTTCTAATAGAAGCTCCAAGTTGTCTCGATTGGGCTTCTAGTTCAGTAGATTGGTTTGTTGGAGCATTGAGAGATAAAATGAGTCGTTTAGCTCCAACCAAAACTAGAAGTCCAAAGTCCAAATGCTATGTATCTTCAGATTTAAAGCTGGCATCGCATATATACATAACTAACGAAAACAGACAGAATTGTCTGACTCCATTCTATAAGGGGCCATATAAAGTCAATCATATGACGCAGAAAAATGCATTTATAGAAGTAAATGGCACTATAGAATGTGTAACACTGGATCGCTGTATTCCACAGTTTATTTTGACGGAGGAGGAGACTGAGGAACAGTATTCACGGAAGTACCCAGAAGTTGAGACGAGATGTGACTCAGAAATTAGTGAGAAAATGAAGAGTCGAATAAATATGATAAAGAAGTAAAGATTAGAACCAAGACAACTAAGAATCAAGAACAATACGATATGAATATGAAATCTGGTGAAGTACCAGCACAACTTGTTGAAACTCGGTCTGGAAGAGTCATCAAGAAACCGAAGAATGAAGACTACATCATGTATGGTTAATCATCTTAAACATGAGGGAGTATGTAGAGGTTAAATTAATTATTGGACACCAATTAACCTCTCATATAAAAATAAATATATTTTTATTTTTGGACATTTGATGTTATCACTAGTTTCTTAAAACAATATTGTAATTTTTGAAAAATATTGTAAAATTTTTTTGAAGTTCTTTTGTTCATATTGTCGAAGTTTTGGACTTGTCTTGTGGAGGAAAAAGAGAGAGTTTTTGATCTGAGTTTCTGAATTGCATAAGCGGGACACTGCGTGGTTCCATCTCCGACTCTTTGTGAATAAAACTTTGTAATCTTCTCGTCGTTTTGTTTTTAATTATCAGCGAAAAGAACCACAAATTTGCTTTGGGTAATTAAAGTGAATATTTGTTTTAAGGTCTCAATCATTCCAGTTCAGTAATTTGTGGATATCAGCGTATCCGGGTAAGCTTACTTAATTAATATAATATATAAATTACAAGTAATTTAATAATATCATGTCTGGTTTATTAAATACTGAGGATACAGAGCAGTTGGCTAGCGGACTTAAGGATTGTAGCTTAAGAGATAGTTCAGAGGAACTTAAGTGTTCCAAGATAGATGATCATTCCGCATATAAGGATTTTCCGGGCCTGGCATCCAAGAGACCCCCTTATGGTAGTGACCCAAGGGCCTCTACAGTAGTCTAAAAAATCAGATGTGCTCGTCACCCCCTAAAAAGTTATATTTTCTTGGCATATAACGTGAATTGCAGTCATTTGTGCTGCATGAATAGATAAATACAGTCAATTTTTTATAACATATGAACATAATTGAAGGCGGCTGTACTGTCTAGACGCGTTCGTTGCCGAATTGAAATCTGACAATTGATTAACAACCTTCAGTGTAGTGGGCTTCCACAGTATCAAGAAATCCGTTCTGCTTTGATTTTATTTTGTGATTTTCGACAACTATCTTTATATTAGTCTTCAAATCTTATTATTAAATCTGATGTCGATTCTTTTCTTTATTGGAACTGGGACGATCGTTCTAGTTGGGCTGATTAGACTGGAATGAGCTTGCAGTATGGAGGATATACTACTATAAGATTGGCGTAAGAAACAAGGTGGGCAGATTTTGACATGGCAGAAACAATTAAAGTCACTTACATCCAAATTGGGTAGTATAGGATCCACTCGTCTGCCGGGATGGGGTCCTCGTTCACATCACAGTTCTTGGTTAGAAACCCTTAGCGATATGGCAGCGAATCGAGCTCAGTGGCGATCTTGTTGCAGATGTATAGTAGAATCATCTTCGTAACTTTCTTTTCTTAGTAGGGCAAAGTTAGCTGCGAGGTTCGGTTTGTTTATGACGTGATACGGTGAAATCCGCAAGGAAGCTGTGTTGCTGATGTCGCCTTGCCCGAATGCTAACTTGGCCATAATGGTGTTGTGGAGAGGTTTAGTTTGCTCATTTCTGTGAGTTATCCTGATAAATTTACTCATAGTAGCAAGGTTTTCCTTCTCTCTCTACCCCTCTCCCTCTCTCGTAAATCTCAATAATAATTTATCTAAATTCACTTATATACTTTTTTTTCACTCCTTATGGTTATATGGCAGTGAAACATTAGTTACTCGACTTTTGTGTGGCTGGACATGATGATATAAGATAATGGAGAAACTTGTGGTGGTAAAACAAGCGTTGACCACAACAACCTATAAGTAGAACACTTTTCTGAATTAGGTTTTTAATCCTTTTTTCACATCTGCTTTAAACTCGTATTTGAATTAAATTTTTTGTAGATAACTACTAACGATGATAAAAATATTGATCGCAATATCTTGTTTATTTGATCTTTATGTCTTCGACTTCACTAATCTCTTCAGCTATCAATAAGAACTGCTTTCTTGACATGCTACTATTTTATCTAAAATCAAGGCAAAAATGGTTTAATAATACGATGCAACTAAAAATCGTAAAAATACCCAGTTCGACGATCGGCTGGCCCTAAGAAGTCGTACAGCAATGTTAGCATGATATTTGCGGATGTTAAACAGATTCCACCATTTTGTTTTATAAAATGCTATGAGATCGATTTTACTGAACATATGGTTCTCTAATTGGGTGAGGGCAGATTGAGATCAATTACACTACATCTTGTAATTAAAGGCACTTCTAGAAGGTCAAAATCAAATTTATTTTCTCATTAACAAGCTGAATAAAAATGAACGGCTAATTTACCATAACATGTACCTCACTAGTGATGGACGATCTAGTGGTCTTTTTCTTTCACACATGAATATGAATCAGCTGACTACGCTGGTAGCAGCTTTTAGCATTGTTATTAAAATTACAATTATGTGAAAATTAATCTGTTTTCTATTATTTTAACAATGCAGATTCTTCCATTTCACGAAAAGCGGTAATATTGGAAACTTACTTTCTTTTGAGACGTTGCTTTTTATCAGAATAATGTTTTTATCTTGTGGTTTTGAACTGAAAATCGATTAGATTAAGCAGGCAAATCTAATGCGAGTGCTGGGAACTGAGGCGGTACAGGATCCAAGCAAGATGGAGGCATTTGTACGCAAACAAATGGATGCCCGGCGGAAGGCACATGAAGCTGCTAACGCCGAGAGACGACTTACAAAGGAGCAAGCGCGCTATAAGCGAATAAAAAACACAAAGAAGATACCAGTACAGTGGTCCACGTAGAACTTTCCTGGTGTGTTTTCATCAATTATGCCGTAGTCATTGATTCATATTTGAACTTAATTTCTTTAAAATATCCGTACACTTCATACACTAGATAATTGATGACCACACGGATTGACTCAATACTAAAGCTGGTTCATAAATCAATACTTCCCATGGATTGTTTCTAAACGTTTATTGAACCACTATTGTGCATTAACAGAAGTTCTTATTTTGCGTATTTGAATACAAATGATTTCAATCAAGTTTGTAAATTGAAGTAATCACGAATTTACTTTTACTAGAGTAGTTTATTATAACAAAATACGTAGGGTAAATATTTAACTTAATTCTGCAAACGTAGAGCTAGAAATAATTCTCTGCTCGAGCTATTAAAATGGCTTTATTTTATTACAGATTTTCATGCGACATACTGAAAACGTTATGTGTGTGATCACGTTGAAATAACAAATTCGATATTCTTGTTAAGTTCAGGGAATTTCGTAAGTTAAGTTTACGGACTTAAATTTAAACACCAATCCAAATTTTCACCGTCGTTTATCGTAACAAAACAATCGTTAGTTAAACCTACTGACATTTTTTGACCATGTTGGGTCATTATCAGAGCTCGACGATGAACTAACTATTATATCAATGTATTATCCTAAATAATTGATTTCTAGGACCCACTCACGATCTATAAGCACCTATATTCGCATGTGATTTAATTATCCTGGCCCCTGGATCCTATTTATCGCTTATATTCTAGATTTCTTGGTTTAACTAGTGCACGTTGTAGTGCGACAAATTGAATGATATCACGAAAAGTGGTTAACGATTAATAGCACATCGAAATATCGATTAGTGTACACCAGGATGCCATAAAGCTGTCTCAGGTTTTATTTTCTGGCACTAGAAATACAATTATGGCAAACGTATAAAATAGTCTGAAATCTGAGATACATCTCTTGGCGTACACGAGGCATAAACGCTTGTGATAGTATGGGAAGGGGCGATGTCGATATTGATTCCTGGCGCTTTTTAAAAAACCGGTTTTGTGCAAATGGTGCTCGTAAGCCTTGTTCCACAGACCAACTAAGAGAATGAAACCCAAACATACATCAACGGGCCGATTATGCTCGTCACTCTTGTGTGACATGCCATCGGAGAGTAAGATGACTGAATAAAAATCATATATCCTCGTTGAGAGTGATATATATATATATATATATATATATATATATATATAATGTGAACATATGATCTTAAGGACACCAGCTTCATACTAATTGAGACGGATTTAATATCACCAATCCTTCTGTTAATTTAATTCTTCAAAAAATGCCTCACTTGATATCTGCGATTTCCATCGTTGAATTAACATCCAATTTAACATTTACTGTATATAATCTTTATTGTGAAGACCCATGGCATATGCATTTAATCATCATAAACGGCATTTCTGGAGCATGATGTTTTAATGCTTCGCTGCAAAATGCCAATAAATTACATTTAAAATACCACTAGATTGGACAACACATTGGATCTTATCTATCAGTTGAAACCAATCAGTAAACGGGCTAATAATAAATAAATAATTTACCAAAACATCAATTTACAATCTTTAATATATATACACCCTGAATTTTCATATGTATATACATTATGGGTTTTAATCTGATTATATAGGTGGCAACAAATCTGACTCGCTTTTTCTTCTGTTTCTTGTTTTGGCTGATTGGTAAGTGTGTACGCTTTTGTGCCTGTGTGTGTGCTTGTTTGCATGTAAAGGTCATTCTCGCTGTATTGCAAAGGGATGTCTGAGATCTGGTCATTATTGTATTGATGGCTTGAGAATTAACCTCATTGTTACTGTTACGGCAAGACCGTCGAAAGGGTCTGTTCACTCTTGTTTGTTTTCACTTCAACAGCGCAAATGCGGATTGCAGTGCTAAACGCTCATATTGTCTGGAAATTTCTGTCACCGTATATGCATTTGTTTTTTCCTCTTCTGTTTGTTGCCAATCCGATTAAATTTAACAATAATTGAATGCGCGGGTGGTGGTAACAATTCTTCAAATCAAGTTTGCGAGCTTCAAGTAAACACCAATACCATTTTATTTAAACAGTTGTCGAACAACATAACAAAACTACCGCCAGCCGCAACGCACTGACACGTTTCGATCTTCCTTGATCATCATCAGAGTACGGCGGCAAACTGACTATCGAAGATCAAACCGCATTGAGTGTATATGGAAATCAAATTTAGATATGTGGTTCTCACATCTAGCTGTCTCGCATACGTTGAACTTGACTTTGATTTCCACAAATATATTCGATGCGGTTTGATCTTCGATAGTCAGTTTGCCGTCGTACTCTGATGATGATCAATGGAAGGTCCAAACGCGTCAGTGCGTTGCGGCTGGAGGTAGTTTTGTTATGTTCGACGTCTGTTTAAATAAAATGGTATTGGTGTTTACTTCAAGCTCGCAAACTTGATTTAAAGAATTGTTACCACCACCCGCGCATTCAATTATTGTTAAATTTAATCGGATTGGCAACAAACAGAAGGGGAAAAAACAAATGCATATACGGTGACAGAAATTTCCAGACAATATGAGCGTTTAACATTACAATCCGCATTTGCGTTGTCACCAAGTGAAGAACACAAACTTGCGCAAAAAGTTGAAACGAAAGACTACATTCAGAAAAATAGCAGTCGTACACGTAACAGCCAACAATGTTAACAGATGATTAATTCTCAAGCCATCAATACACTAATGACCAGATCTCCGACATCACTTTGCAATACAGCGAGAATGACCTTTACAGGAAAACAGGCACACACACTGACACAAACGCGTACACACTTACCAATCAGCCAAAACAAGAAACAGAAGTAAATGCGAGTCAGATTTGTTACCACTAGCATAATCAATTGAAAACCCAGAATGTATGTAAATGTATGATTGTATAGCGATGCATAGTACTCACGAAATAAATTGCCTTTATCCACTTTGTTATTAATGGGTTTTTTCTACCTAATTAGAAATATACTGTTTAATATTAAAAGGCATGGGCATTATATATATATATATATATATATATATATATATATATATATAGTCTGCGCTGCTATAGTATGTTGTGTAAAGCCATTTCATTTTTTGGTTACCTTAGTAGATCAAATTATATTTCTATGTTCTTATTTGGCGTGGTTTATTATAAATTTAGCGAAACTCGCATCTGTTTCGTTATAAATGTGACTTCAGTATACTTGAATATGACCTTTTGATTTCCTTAATGAACGGTCGATCTGGTGTTTTTTATAAAAAAATTCAATTTATGGTTGTGCAATTAACTAATTCTTCATACTGATGTAATTGTGTTTGATTGTGATTTTGATCCTAAAGCTTAAATTGCGTATTTATATAAGTCATAGCCCTAAATGGAGTCCTTGCCACATTATGTGTGATTGAAAACGGCATTGTAAGCATACAATTTGTCAACGACCATAAGGCCATCCTGGAGCATCATTTGGCTGCGCACACGAGGGTACCGACGATAAAGCAACGCGGAGTTAACATAATAATCACCTATGCTTGTCATTATTCGCTGCTCGTTTTTCCAAACATTGATAACGCCTCAACATTTGGCTGAAAAGACTGGGTTAAATACCAAATTATTTTAGCTTATTAAGGCTTGATTAAGAAAATATAAAAAATCAAATTCGTAAAAAAATATCTGACCAAGCGATTAACGTTGTCAAGTTAGATGTCATTGAATGTCGTACTAATTTTTCAAGATGTTAAATCTTTATCCTCTTTCTATACATTAACGGAAAGTACTGCGAATTCTGAAGTTTGAAGATTACAGTTATACTTGTTTTTGAACTGAATAAGGCGATTAGTATACAATCTATTTTTTAGAGACAACTTGAAAATTATACTGCAGGATTGATATATAAATATATATATATATATATATATATATATATATATATATATATATATATATCATAAAAATGGCTAGGAGTAATAATTTGCAACTGCTTCTACTTTGCTCTGTTGACGAATAAGGGATCATAAATAATCACAACTGCGTTTACTACATATAGTTCGTTATTCCGCATTTGGAAAATAAGAGTTACGCTTAAAGCCATAGAGCATAGTGGAGATTAATGTTTCCCTGGTAAGTTTCTGTGGCGTAATTGATTATACCAAATGATAGTAATTTGATTAAATGAGTCCACTGACTTTATATGCTTTTCCTGTGAATCTTGTACTGCTAGAAGAAGGAAAAGGGCAATGTCTTGCTGTGTTTAATGTCCGGCAAACGTGTCGATTCAAACTCGATCAATGTTCGTGTTAGGGCATGATGCCGAATTTGCTCGTAACTCCTACACAGATGATTAACAAAGGTTATTTGGTCATGTCACATAAGGCTAATGAGAGTAAAATTTTTAGTCTGGCTTTGATTATTGTAAAATTATTGCTCGTGAAAATTTTTTTGCAAGAAATATATTACAGTTTGATGCTCGTAACTGAAACAAAGTTGCTAGTAACTTCCCTGTACGCATATTAACAGTTACAGAAATCAAAATATATAAAATTTAAAAAAATTAAAATTAGAAACTGTAACTGAATTTAGAATATGATAAATTGATGAAATACTAATAAGCTACTTTCATTAATCATAAAATAGTTTTGGATTAAATTTAATCACTGTTTTATCTATAATATGCGGCTGCATTGCCCGGACTTTTTGTCATCTTTTTCGTGTATTTTGTGCTGAATGAGTAGTTTCGCGCCTTTAATGGCGATACTCTTTGGAGTTCAAATGATATGCATGTCGGGCAAACATGAAGAGTTCCAACCTGTCTGATGAAATCCAGTTTTTTTAGCGACGTACAGATGGGCCGTGGGCCGAGACCATAGTCTCGCACCGTATTTATCAACCAGTGCCATACTGATTTCATAATGACTCAATTTCTAATTTAGCCAACGACAAATTCGTCCATCAGTTTGTAACATGAGCTAATTGCTATCCACAGTCCAGAATTATTCCGAGCTTTCACATTGAAGCAATTTGGACACAACATAAATTGTCGCTTTACTATGTGGATCAGTATTGTTACATTCATTAAGAAAAGATATGTATCCCCTTATTCTCCCTTTCTATTCTTCTCTGTGATCGAAAATTCTTACTGCTGAATCGCGACTCTAACGGATCTTTAATTAATAAGACCAATGAGCTGATGTACTATAATTAAAAACGAGAGTAAACTGTTTTATGAATGTTTCAAACGTGTATTGGAGATGCACAACTTGTTCACTTAAACGAAGTTGATTAGTCTCACCTTACAGCGTTGACTCATGTCTGACCCGAAAAGTAGCTTGTAGGGTTCTTATAGGGCTGGTTTTTGCGTTTGAATCTCGAAATATTACAATAATATCACGTATGGAAATTTCATTAGTGAATTTTTTTGTTATTAATTATCACTATATGGTGGAAACAAATGGTGTTTTTGGAGTGCTGATTGAGACAGTCGGATGGCCTTGAGGTTGGCCGTTTCAATATTAAAGTATACCTGCGCGCCTTAGTAGAGCCATTGATTGCTTGAAAAATAGTATGTTCACTTATTTGAAGTAAAAATATCCTACAGCTATAATTTATATACAGCGTGGTAGAATTCAGGTTTGTTGTTCGTTTTGGCATATGTATACTGTCCCGGACTGCGCACTTATCGATGGTACATTTAATTAATTAGCGATTTTACAAATAAAATATAAAGATATTCTCAAATCGATGCTTATTAGTCTTGATTGTGAATACTCGAACTAACTGTAAACGAAGGTAAGATTTGACGTTTGCCTCCGTGGAATTGGTCATTGGTATTCTCAAAAGTCCAGATATTCTAGAAGCTAGACGTAACGGTACTGCTACCTCGGTTTATAATAATACTCTTAAAGTTATAAAACGCCAACCAAATCAATCTCATTATGTAAATACATTTTCCAGTATAAATATTGTATGATGCAAAGAGGCAATTCATTTTCACTTAGTGTCCATAATTTTCCGCGGACAGTATGTGAGTGTTCCCAATATGGACGAAACCAGTCTACTGTTAACAGTAATTTTATCCAAGGTTGCGATGTTGATATAAACACATGACACATTATATACAAACATTTTGTCAGTATAAACTAAATATTGCAAAGCGAAGAATATGCAATTCATCAATTGGACCGGTTTCATTCTTATTGGGAACTCATCACGTATTGTCCGCGGCAAATTCTGGACAGTACGCAATGAGTTCCAAATAAGGCCGAAATCGGTCTATTGGATAAATTGCCTATTCTTCGCTTTGCAATACTTAGTTTACACTAACAAATGTATGTACATAATGGGTCTGGTGTTTTTACTGGCAGAATTGCCTTTTCTACATTACAAAGCTTAGTTTATCATACCAAATGCATGTACATAAAGGGACTGATTTTACATGAGGATCGCAAATTTGATTTAAATAATTGTTATCACAGCCCGCGAACCCAATGTTTGTTCAATTATACAAATAATTATCTTTTATCATTTTTTACCAGAATATGTGACGGGATGAAAGGGCATTCAAATAAGTTAATACCAGATTTTCTAATTTGTACATGTTTCAAATCCGAGAAAATAAAAAATAGCGAAACAATAAATTATTGCAACAAAAATCTAATAATCGTCAATGTATGTCGTCCTGATAGGTTAATTGAATAAGTCACATCGCAACTTTCTGGGGCTCCGCATCAGTACTGGTCCCC
Organism: Eudiplozoon nipponicum; assembly: GCA_029291075.1. NCBI lineage: Eukaryota > Metazoa > Platyhelminthes > Monogenea > Mazocraeidea > Diplozoidae > Eudiplozoon > Eudiplozoon nipponicum. The sequence goes on along the minus strand of JAQBSW010002772.1, from coordinate 72,198 downwards.
GAAGGTAAGCCTGTAACAACAATATATACCTAAACCAACACTTCTTGTTGTATTGGGGTCTACAGTTAATTGTCGCACGTCAAGGGCACCCACTCTACCAATTTTTGTTTCATTTTTTAATGTTTGCTGCTATGAACTAAACTCTTCTATATATTTTGTACACAGGCGTCTATATTTCCCCGGCAGCATTTTAAACGATCTTGACGATATTGTATTATTATCCGACAGCCAGGATTCTGCCAGAGCTATCTTAACTATATATTTAGAATTGTTGTTCAGTCTTTATTGTAAAATTCGCGCGATCTAATTGTCAGCTTCGTTTACAGTTCCACCCAACACTGACTTTACTCTGCGGCCTAAATGTGTAGATCTGTACATAGTTTATGAACTTGGGTATCTTGGTAGATGTATAAATAAATCAGGAAATATATGTGGTCTGAGGAATTTAAAGATTGCGTAAGATAGAGGGACTTTCGAAAAGCTTTCACCATTTTTTGTAAAAATGCGAGTTTATCTTTGCTTTCGAGATCATGTGTACGAGCATCTGTGCTTTCGGTTTCATTATTGGCTTGTTAAACTTGATAATGTTGGGTCGTAGATCTTAGTCACTTAAAGAAATTCGACCAGTGTTGTTTTGAAAGTATAGTACATGTTAGTCACGAATAATAATTAATCATTGCTGACAACCGTAGAAGTATTTTTGAAACGGTAAAAAGTTAACCATCGTAAGACAAGCAAATAAGGATCTATCAACAGCGATGACTCGGTCATGTATTATGCATGTCTTCAATTCGATTTCCCAGTGGAGCATCTCAGCCAGCGCCAAAGTGGCGTAAGAAGTAAGGTGAAAAAGTTTTTGAATACCAGAAACGGCTAAAATCAAGCACAATCAAATTGGGTTGTATTGAATACTACCGTCGATCAGGTTTGAATTCACTTTCGCGCATATATTTTGGTTGGAAAACCTGTGCAGTATGGCATTGAATCGAGCTAATTGGCAACCCTTTTACATATATATTTTCGAATAATCTCATATTTCTTCTGTTAGTTAGGCAGAGTTAATTGTGAATTTCGGTCGTGTTTATGACGCATTACAGTAATATGTCTTCATTCATAAATCACTGGATATTGTTTGTTTAAATTACAAATTTTGTACGGTTGTTAATTTTTCTTCTCATTTTATCGTGTTTATGCGGCAATAAAGCATCAGTTACTAACGGCTGTTGTATTTAATTTTTGAAATTTTGTTGCGGGTGCCTGGTCTGTTGTGTTTTCCTGGCACATTTTTGTGCCGGGTAGGCAGAGTAGTGCTGATTGATATGCCAATCACGCTTGCCGTTTGGCTATCATTAGTGCTAGGTACAATGAGCTCGAGGAGTTGCTTTGGCGACTTGCGAGGGCCGCCCGTTACAATTTCCTAGGCTGTTGTATTTGTTTATGTGAAATTATAGTATATTTTTGTGTATGCATTTCTTTAAATGAAGTTTAGGAGCTTGAGTGAAACACCAATCCCATTGAATTCAAACAATTTTCGAACAACAGCAAAACTCCCGTCATGCTTGCATGTATGTATGCTTGCATGTATGTATGCTTGCATAAATTTGTATGTATGTATGCATGTTTGTATATATGTATGTATGCATGTTTGTTTGTATGTAGGTATGTACGTATTTTTGTATTTATGTATGCATATATGCATGTACGTATTTATGCGTGCATGTTTGAATATATTCATGTATTTGTTAATTTTGAACAGGTAATTATGTATGTATTTCTAAATTTGGTTGGCTACCCTCAATGAAATCAAGTTTATGTAAGAAGGCATTTGGCGTTCATCGTTAGTTTTTTCCAGAGTAATACGTCATTAAATCCACAGACTCCAGCTGCCATATGACCCTGAGATATGGTTTAGCCTTTTGTGTTGGTAACTTAGACGTAGTTTTAATTAATATAATTAATGCATACTATTTTCTTTTTGTTGACTTATCATTCGTGTTTTTGCATCCGTTTGTACCCGACATTTTGTTATTTTTATGTTTCGTTTATATTGTTTTAATTTTTTATAAACATGTATAATATTTTCGATTTTGTTTCAGGATACAGTTAAGCAACGAGCATTCGGGAAAGCGATTCAAAAATGTGATGTTGAGCATTATTGGGATTTGGCACGTAGTACTGCGATTCTTGGGAAAATTGTCTACAAATTTAACTTCTCATTGGAATTTTTAATAGTTTTTATGTATTTTAGCTTTTATATCCTTATCTACGAGGTTTCTTCACAATACTTCTTATTAATGGCTAATATTGGGGATATAGTTAACCTTTGATTTGGAATGAATGACCGTTCTAACATATTTGCACCAGTGACCTAAGGTCAATGTACCTAAGAACTGATTTAAATCAAGGTTGCGAGCTTGATATAAACATTAATGCCAATATATATTCATTTGTCAATATAAACTAGGCATTGTTTATAGTAGCAAAGGCAATTCATTCAGTAGACTGGTTTCTGTATTATTTCGTTACGGACGATATATATATATATATATATATCCGACACATTTAACGATTTTTTCTTACGAATGTTTTGTGCTTGTCGTTGATAATTAATCATTGTGCAAAATTCTTATGGATTAAAAAAAATCGTTAATGCTTCTTTCTGTTTTTTTTATTTAAATGATTTTACATTGCTTATAATCTGGGCGTATCCAAAAGTTTGTCATAGTCACTGGCTTAATAAGCAATGTTATATCCATAATCTAAATGATAATGGAAGATTGACCTTTTGGTTCGAGTTTCTGTTATCTTTAATAAAACGAATTCACTTTGTCTGCAATTTTGAGATTTATTTTATCGCACCGTTTCAGGAACATTTTATTGCGCATCGTACGAGTTGTCTTGTTTTATCACTAAAGACATAGGCCTTCGATTGTCACTGCTCACTACCTTATATTTCTGTTACCTTTAATGTCGATTGCAGGTTTCTATGTAGCACAATTACACTTGCATATTATCGTCTTATGTTTTTGCACGTAGAGTGATTGATCATTTCGATAGTATTTTACAAATCTCGAAAAGGATTTGTTATTCTAAATGCAAAAGGCCTAGAAATGAACATGACAAGGATACACCCATGCTTTTACAGTATTCGCCAGTATACTGGTTACGAAGCGCATATTTCTAATTATTTTCAGCTTTCCCCTGTTGACGTATAGAATAACATGAATGTGGAAGGTTTACGAAATGATGTACAATAGAGCTGTCAAATAAAATCCAATATTAAACTGACTTTTCAATTGCGTTTCAAAGTTTGTTACGTTTTTAAACTGTTATCTATCGTTTTAATTTTTAATTTGCCTGTTACATGTTTATGGATTAAAAAATATTTTGAAATCAAATAACTTTGAGTGGCCCAGCTCAAGGGCATTAATGAAAAGAATGTCTTGCGTAACTATGTATTATGAACTACTTGTTATGTTAGTTTACCATATAAGTCAAATATCCTATATTATTTGTGAGAAAGAATGGAACTCATTATTTTGTATGTTTTTCAAAATTGAGATAAAATTAAATAAATAGAGATTTTTATCCACCTTAGTCTGCTCCAGAAGAGATTAGGATATACTGAAAGACTAAGTTAGTGTGGAGTACCCTTTGCGTACCCCACTAAGATTTTCTTCAGTACTAAATGTGGTACTTTCACCTAGAGCTTTAAAAATCTGGAGCTTGTGCATTGTAATGCAGTAAACGCTGACCGCAAGTAGTTGAATATATAAATAAATACTTGTATTTATAATATCGGCCACACCAGCTGGTGGCATTTATATGAGTGAGATTTGTAGAAAACTTCCTGTAAAATGTTTAGAAATAGCTGGTTTTTATATTACGCCTCTCAACAAAGAGGACCATTATCAAAGTTATAGGTTACAAATCGAATTATATAGATACACCTGTATTGCACTTTTTGGACAGATTACTGAAAAAATATCTCACTTAAGGATGCGGACCTATAAGTTGCACAATATAGGAAAACCGTATGTTAAATACACTGCATTTTTTAGACTATCCTTGCTCGACATAAGTGCACAAACCGTAAGTCGAAATGCACATAAAACGTGTAAGATAGTGTATGGTATATATATATATATATATATATATATATATATATATATATATATATATATATATATATATATATATATATATATATATATATATATATATATACTATATATATATATATATATGAATTGGGGTTGATTCCCGCTAGTCAGTTTGCCCTCATGCCACCGTTGATGCCGCTGACGCATTTCGAAATAGCGGCGTTGAGCATGAATTTGGCCTACGAATCTCATTTCCTACCGAAACCATGCCTTGGTTGGCCAATTTCGTTCCTATCGCACATCATAAATTGTCCAGTGGAAAATAGAGGAAGCCACAAATGATGGCATCATGTGCAAATGTGTATTAGATAAGTCGAACAAGTGGAAACAATTGCTTGATACGTCCATAAAATGTTCATTTTAAATAATAATAGCATAGAGCTATGGCGCATTCCTTATGATTGTTTATCTGACAGGAAAAATGCCTTTGTGTAGTTCTGTCATTTCTAAAAAAATGTTTAAGCTCATTGGTACATTCGGTTCATTGGTCACAATTAGTCCCGCTTCTTTTATTATGTTTGGTTAATGTTAGTGAACAGACATTTCTGGAATGAATTTGGCTAGTATCGTGTCTTACAAGCTGTTTATTACTAATATGCTTCAAACGATGCGGCAATCAAAATTTGAATCCAGTTGTGTATTAACTGTTACGTACTTAGTAATAAATTAGTTTTAATAAGAGTAGCAGGATAAACCAAATTCAGCATGAAAAAATGTATGATCTCAGGTATACTCGCATATCGCACTTACTGGCGACTCATCAGTAGCAGTCCGTACTACGACCTATATACACTATATATTTGGGAGAGGAATATGGGAAAACTGCACGGTTCAATCTCATATATATATGTATATATCACCAGCAGTAGTGGAGTCAACTTCAAAGCCAACTCATTATATATAACATATACCGAGCCTGTGAAGGGTACAAAAACTATGGTTGCCTGGCCGTTACATGGTACCAACACAATGGATTTAGAAATTGCTAAATTTCATCAAAATTGAGAATTAATAATACTTCTGAACACCTGTTAATGCAGCAAATCCATATTATTCGGTCTTGATCGATATCAGTTTTCACGTTTCACGGCGATCATTGCATCAGTCAATTCAATAAATAATAGTTGTGGAGAGGTTTTGTATACCTAGTAGCAAATTTGTTTATCCGTCTTGATTTATTTTCTTTTAGGTGCTTCACCAAAATTTTTAGGGTGTTGCGGCATAATCAATTTGTTCATACATATCCTCATAAGCAGAATGATGGTGTTCAACGTAAAAATAAGGCAAAATAAAAAGGTGCATTACTGCTAACTGGCTTAATAGCTAATATTAAAGACATTGAGTTGTTTGTTGTTAGTGCGGAACATAACAATAGGAGGAAACATTGCTCCACTTTTGAGTTAGTAATTCCTAAAGTGGTTAATTATTAATAGTTTTTTAAATTGTGAAAATTAATAGAATTAAATGAAATATATTTGTGCGTTCAATATGGAACTGATTATACTGACAAATGTTTGTACTTATGGGTTCAGGTGTTTATATCAAGATCGCAACCTTGATTATAATAAATTTTTGTCACCGCTTGTGCAACCAATGTTCTTTTAATTATATAAATGTACATATCAATACCACTTCACAATTTAACGTGGTATCTTTTTAAAATCATGTTTGCGATCTTGACGTAAACAATAATCTCATTTTATTTAACCAGTCGTCGAACAACATAGCAAGACTACCTCCTGTCGCACGCACTGACGCATTTCGATCTTCCATATTCATCATCACAGTACGACGGCGAAGTGACTAACGAGGATCGATCCGCATTGCATATATATGGAAAGCAAAAATAGATATGCGGATCTCACTCCTAGTAGTCTCGCATACATTGAACTTAGCGGGAAATGTCGGCTGCGCAATTTCTATGCAGTGACGAATATTAACTGTTTGCAGCTACTGCCACACCCATATAGACCATACTGTTAAAAATTAATTGATTGCGCGAGTGGTGATCACAATTGTTTAAGTCGTGTTAGCGAGCTTAAAGTTGTTGCTGTTTGATGAATGGTTAAATAAAGAGGGATTTGTGTTTACTTCAAGCTCGCAAACTCAGTTTAAAGAATTGTTACCACCACCCCGCAATCAATCAGTGTTTAATTGTAATGTGTTATCTGCTCTATGATTGCATATTGGAGATGGTTAGTTGGAACTTGTATGCTATGTAGGCTCTAGAGGAAAGTATAACAAAGAAACATTATTTAGTATATAACTGAAAATTGTGCGTAGAGTGCGGCAGGGTGGCTCAGTGGTTAGAGCATCAGCTTTTGAAGCAGGAGTGCAGGTTCGAGCCCTGTGCGCGGCAAATTCTGAACAGCACATGATAAGTTACCAATAAGGACGAGACCGGCATTTTCCACAGTATATAATACTTAGTTTATACTGAAATATGTAAGTAATTAATGGGTCAGGTGCTTACGTCAGGACCGCAATCTTGATTATAATAATTGTTATCACCGCTCGTGTAACCAGTGTTCGTTTAATTACATAAATTATGTAAATAAAGTTTGCGAGCTTAAAGTAAACACCAATCTCATTGTATTTAACCAGTTGTCGAACAACATAACAAAACTACCGCCAGTCGCAATGCACTGACGCGATTCGCCTTCCACGATCATCAGAGTACGACAGCAAACTGACTAGCGAGGATTAAACCGCATTGCATATATATGGAAAACAAAATTAGATATGTGGCTCTCACCTCTAGTAGTCTTGCATACATTGTACGGGACTGGAAATGTCGGCTACACAGTGTCTATGCAGTCACGAACATTAGCTGTTTGTAGCTTTCGCCACACACGTATATATATATATATATATATATATATATATATATATATATATATATATAGACAAATTAAACAATAATTGATTGCGCAGGTGGTGGTAACAATTTTTAAATCAAGTTTGCGTGCTTGTAGCAGACACCAATCCCATTGTATTTATTCTTCAAAATATTTGGCATTAAGTCATCGACATCACTAGTTACGTTGACCATTATTATTCATTTTGAAATTCTGCATATGGATTTAAAGAAGCCTCATGGCAAGATCTATAAAAGTTTGTATTTAAAAAAATTCAATTTGCTTAAGATGTAATAAATTTCTTTTACTTGTAAAAATTCAAATGTGTTTAAATATCCGTCTATGGAGTGAGATAAAGTTCTTACATTCAAGCATCAAAACCAGCTGTGCGAATTAACTATGATCAGGTCACTGAGAAGTGATATGAACAAGGTTGATTTCGGCTGATGTATATTACATAGGCCGTCAATTTTGATGTAGATATACTGTTTAACATTAGCCATTGCGCAAAATCGCTGTTTGCTTGGGAAACTTCTTTTTCATGAAAATTTTACGCGTGGTAATTCCTTCTTTTCTACAATATGGATATTTGCATTATAAAATGCTTAATTTGAATTACATTTTTTGATGGAAGAGCATGGTCTATGCTTCAGCAAGACATTTTGTTCAAATTTGCTACACTTTACGTAAAAAATGTACTAATCTTTCTATTAACGAAGAAATGACGCTAATGCTGACCTCGATATTTTTCCATAAATTTGTATGCTACCGATAAACTATCGTTATCGAATGGACCGGCTGGTCCTATGTAAGTGCAAATAATTCCCCATAAATCGATCGTCTGTTTCAAATCAAATGACTGCTAAACGTTTGTGTTGAGAAAGACTAATTTTGCCCGTAATCAAATTCCCGATTGATTATTCAACTTAAGGTTAAATAAATATGAACTGATAACCTGTCAAGCTAGATTGGTTAACAGACTGGTGTTGTATGAATCCCCCAATGAACTTGGTAAATTTATTGGGGGATTAAAATTTATACCTTGTTTGGTTTTATGAAGCAATAAACGCACAGAAACACCCAAGTTACTCAATATTGTCTAATTAATCTGAAAATTCCGTTTGGTTATTCCACTACAAAGAAAGGATGTTGCTTCCAGTATCTTTTGTAATTCTCAGTCTACAATGGTTTATAGCTTCGAAGACAACAGGAAAATGTGCTTGGTTTCGTGTGTTATTTAAAAATTGTTTTCATCTATTGGGAAGTCGTGTCTTTTGCTAACTCTATTTAGCCTAAAACGCTGTTGGATCTGCCTTATCTGTAATGCGTCAATGCCACTTAAATAGCCGTCTGAGCAGATGGTGTTTTCGCGTTTTCGTATAATGTAAGCAAACTATCTCTCTTTCTCCACGAATGCTATTCATAATTTTCTTTTTAATAAAACATATTTTAGTTAAATTTTAAGGCACTTGGGCTTATTGGGTCCTTCCGAAGACAACATCAAGAGAATGAAAAACTTTCCTCGCTGCATGCGTTTCAGGATTAATAAAATTTATTAGTAGAATTCTGGGCTAAAAGTCATAGTGGGGCAAAAGGATATAGCAATTTGCTAGAAATATGCAAATACAGCGAAATTAAAGTCAGGTTTCCGTACAGAAATCACAGATAGGACACCAGATAATAAACACGTATTAAATAATATGTATGAAAAATGTAGACGATACGTTCTATATACATTTTCGTATCGTTTCATTGTAAATGGAGTCGTGGATAGACATAAATCTGAACACGGCTACTTGAGAAAATGTCTTAAACTCTGACCTCGTTCGATGACAAATAATTATTGCGATATTGAAGTGAAACATCCATTATCTATAAAGATTTCGTTGCTTAGAATCAAAATATTTTCATTTAAGCCTTAGACATGAAGAGCCTGTCGAACAGTAAGACCAGGAGATTCCACCGACGTCAGCAAGAACGGTTTGCTAAGTTGCGTTGATGAATGTGTTTCCCACTACTAAATAGCTTTTATTAGGAGTTAGCAATATTCATCCCAATCATTTCATAGCTGATCGAATAATATGAGGACAAAGGACTGCAGTCACCTGGACGTGCGTGTTTTAAAAATGATGAAAACGCTGTCGTGCTCTCCAAATATAATAATCGTATTCAGCCTATTTTCAGACATCGGACTAACCGTAAAAGCCGTTGGAATCATCAAAAGGCCAATTACAAAGTAAACGCACCCAATAATCTAGTAATTGAATTAAGGTATTGAAATGAAAATTGGTCGTCCATATGAGCGTATATTAACACAGGCTTTAGTCAAATATACCTTGATATAGATGTAGGCCTGATCGCTAAATTATTAAAAAGCCTTTTCTGTTTCGTTTTTCGATTAATTCGAGACAAAAACCAAATATGAAAAAAATTTAGCTTACGTAAAAAGCACTGGGTATATCGCTAAGCTTACATTCTTAAGTTTACTTACCCGCTAGGATTTTGAAGCGTAAACTAGCAAAATGTCCCGATCTTATCAAAAACGGGACTGATGTTCGCAACGTTTTATAACGACATTAAAACCGGTCATATATTAAACAGTAATATTCCATGTAAACTAGTAAACAAAAACAGAATCGGTCTCTATTATTTTTAATCAGCGTGCAATGGATATATTCGAAATGGTAACATAAAAAATACTTTGCCTTTCCTTGAGATTACAATTGTACTTATAAGGATAAAATAAAAACAAATTCGAGAGAATATGCGATTGCGAAAAAGGGGATTAGTACGAAGAGACACATGAACGAATTTGATATTTCAGACAAATATTTAAATCAAGATTGCGCGCTTGATATAAACCGTAATAAAAATGTATATACAATTGTCAATATAGAATAAGTATTATATAATTTAGCAAAGAAGATTCGTCCAGTTGATCGATTTTTCCTTATTGGGAGCTCTTCAAGTGCTGTCTAGAATTCTTCTGCGAATCTGGCTTGAACCTGGGAACGTTTGGTTCGGTAACTGTGACTATTCTTTAAATCAAGTTTGAGAGCTTGAAGTAAACACCAATCCCATTGTATTTAACCAGTCGTCGAACAACATAGCAAAACTACCGTCAGTCACACGTACGATGTTTCGTCATGTTGATCGACGACTGGTCTAATACAATGAGATTGGTGTTTACTTCAAGCTCGCAAACTTGATTTAAAGAATTTTTACCACCACTCGGGCAATCAGTGGTTGTGACTATTCACTGTGTTACGCGCTCGTACACAACACACACTTTTCTGTTATTTGTCAACTTATGCATTAGACTACCTTTTTCTTCAGTTATAGCCTACGTAGCATCTCTGTAGCCATAATATTCCACATAGCCACCCAAAATCTGTCATTATAGAATTGAGGCCACACTACCCGGGGAAGTGGCATTGAATTGAATATTTGTATGAATAAACAGCCCTAGATTTCACGAATTGTGATAATAATGACTTAAATCAAGGTTGCGAGCCTGATATTGATACCAATCCTATTACATAAACATGTATTTAAATAAAGGTTGCTATCTTGATGTAAACAACAGTCCCATTATAAACATACATTGTCACTGTAAAATACGCATTGTATAATGTAGAAGAAGTAAACCGGTTTCTTCTTTATTGGGAATTCTTCACGTACTGTCCAGAATTTGCTACGGTCAATGCACGAACCTGGGCACGTCTGCTTCGGAATCTGTTGCTCTAACCACTGAGCCACCGTGCCGCACGATACACTCAACTTTCAGTTATGTTACAACTAATGTATCTTGGTTAGTCTTTCCTTTAAGTGGAGTCTATATGGCATCTCTTTTGACCTGAAGTTCAAATTAGCTTTTCAGTGTGTGTAGTGGTCATTGTTATAGCGAAACAAAGTGATGTCTGAGATCTTTTTATTTTTTCAATGATGCTTTTAGATTTGACAATCCATTCGCTTTGTTGGCTATGGCGTGCAAAAATGTTCTTCTCCATGTATTTTGTTTCGTATCGAAATGCTCATGAGATTTATTTTGTTGCCTTGGCAACAGCACAGCGTGAAATGATCGCACAGTTGAACGAGTTCCAGGAGTGTTTTATAGATGTTAAAATCAGACTGTCCGATTTTTACTACAAAGGATACCAATAAAATTGTTTTACTGGTGACCTACCATTCTCATTAATTTCACGGCGGTTAAATAGATTCACTAGGGAAAATTTCACTAGTTCAAAAGTTGACAGCCTTTCAGCACACCGAGAATCATGAGGTTGGGTGCCAAGGATCAGTCACCAATTCTCTACGAAGCATTCAAAATCTACAAATTGTCATGTATTTGACGTAAGCAAATGCAATTATTCAACAGAATCCAACGTCATTTGCCACGGAAATTGGTTAAAAATGCCTTACACCTTCAGGGATATCAGCCATTCGCAATCTATGATTATGGCACAGACACCACAGCATTATACACCCAATTTTCCGCTAAATATTAACTAATGTCTCTTGTTTAGACTTTCACTTAGGTGGAGCATATATGGAATACCTTTAGAACTGAAGTTCCAACTAACCGCTTTTAATCTGTCATTATGGAACGGGCACCACCACATACTACGCGCAATTTTTCGTTATATACTAACTAATGTATATCGGTTAGACTTTCATTTAGATGGTGCCTACATGGCGTGCGATTTTATCTAAAGTTCCAACTAACCACCCTCGATCTGTCATTATGAAATAGACACCACCGTTTACTGGACACAATACTCATTTATATTCTAACTGTTTCTCGGTTAGCCTTTCATTGAAGTGGAGCCTATATGGAATACCTTTAGACCCAAAGTTCCAACTAACTATCCACAATCTTTCATAATTCCCAATAAGGACAAAACAGGTCTTTTGGAAGAACTTCTTTTCCCACATTATACAATGCTTCATTTTTACTGTCAAATATATGTACATAAGGCGACGCGTGTTTATATCCAGATCGCAACCTTGATTTAAGTAATTGTTATCACCGCCCGTGCAACGAAGTTTCATTGAATTATTTAAACCAGCAACAACTTTCTGTATCCAGGCGAGCCCTACCACCCATTTGACCAGTATTTGGCATATCTTTCTTATCATATTTGAGCTAACCTCTTACTAGATACACCGTACCCAACATATTATTGTGTTTTTCTTTGCTCTGGTTATCCATTAATACGTTTTCCTAGAAATTGAAGCTTATGTAGCTGAAGGATTGTGGTGAGCTATGTAAGCAGAAAGTTTATTACTATTTGGTCCTTAATGTGACGGCGTGACGAATGGCGGAAACAAGCTAGTTAGCCCGGGAATGATAGCATGAGACTTGATGGGTCTATTGTGACAGCCATCTTTCCCTTTCATGTGAGGCCTCGAATTTGGTCTAATTATGCTGTAACACCTAGTGTAAAATGGATAGTGACGTAATGAGAGCAAGCGTGGCAGACGCGAGGGGCAGGTTGCGGCTGCTGTAGATCACTTTGGTCACTGGCATCTAGGCAGATAGTGATCATTGGCCTTGGTTGGTAGACTATTTATGAACAAAAATCGTCCCCAATATGAATGGGCGACCTGGCATTCTTTGACATCCTACATATAACAATGAACAATACGAGCTATAATGAATCCATATTTCATCGGCCATCGCGCAAGAGAAAAATGGTTGCCTTCACTGTTGATTTGCGCAAGGTGGATAAGCAAAATCAAGTTACTGCAGGCGCCATCACCGATTCTGGCACGGTTCCTTATCTTACCTCTTCTCGATCTAACAAGAACGCTCTTTTAGATTATATGAATATGGTGGGTGTTGATCATATCACTTAGCCCAATATCAGATTGCCAAATAAGGAAAATAGTTCAAGTAGACTATACTTAATTAAACCTATGTTATGTTTAACATTGGCATGTCGAATTTGCCAAACTTTAAAACAAGATGGAAAACACGAATCTTGTTACCTTAACTGAATAGATTCCTATAAATAGCCAACTTTGTACAGCACGCTTTAATAAATATAATAAAATAAACGTTGCATTTTCGTTGTATCTGTATATGCCCAACCGATGGCAGCACGGACGACAACAAGGACTTTACTCCGAAATTAGCTCTTTACTAAGTAGAGCAGAAAGTTAAAATATAGCCTTGGTTATGGGTGGTGTGGGCGTTTAAATAACGCAGAATTTCATTTAGGTATAAGATACACTTTAAGCTTGATGTGCAAAGGTATTGGTGATAGACTGTTGGATAGCTGCGCGGAACATAGATCATAACTAAGTAGCACAAATTTCAGCCGTAGTGTAAGGCGTTGCGCCACATGACGGATAATGGTGAACTCAAAAAGATCATGTAGCAATTATTTATAGAAGGCGGGGATGCATCCATGATTGTCGTTCGTTTTAGAACACTTACGTTGACTTGGACCGTGTACTTAACCGTTGTAGATATGCACTCAAGTTTTTAGGAAAAAGAAATTAAAAGATATCTAAAATAGATGTAAGCAAACTCTAGGAACTGTCCTTCCGACAAATATATGACGATATTCTTGCTTTAAATGAGTCGACCAGCATTCCTATCTTTAAAACGTCATTCGTAATTCGTGTGATAACCATCAAAGTATAAGCTTGACTCTAATTGTGTATAAGTTATTTTTTTAAAGATTATATTACGTCGTCATAGAGCTTCGCGTGTACAACATACGAGAGAAGAACAAGCCTGATTCCGGCTAAGACGAGGTTGTATAAATAATACTTTTACCTTAAGGTAAGTTTTTTAACAGCGACGCGTTTATCGCCGTACAAAAATAGCCGTCTTTCCAGACTTTGTGGGTGCATTTGACTCAGTGTCTCGCAATGTTCTATTCGATATTCTGTCAAAAATTGATGAGAACACCGAATTTGTATATATTATCTGCGCTCTCAACATAGACACTTCCGGTCGTGTTAAGGTCTACAACGAATCAACGCTCAACTTTTCTACTATCAGTGGTGTTCGTCAAGGCTGTCCACTTTCCCCATTTGTGATCAATTTTGTAATAGACGCAATAAAGAACAACACTTCCACACGTTCAGGATGAAGGCGGTAGATTAGTCAAACTTATCCATGCAGACGATATCGTATTATTATTCGACAATCAATATTCTGCTCAGACTACCTGGAATAGATTAGCAGACGTTGTTCCGTCTTCCAGTATGAAATTTGCTCCTTCTAAATTTAAGATATATTCACAGGATCACCCATCACTCCCTCCAACTCTGCGTCTGCAGAATGAAGATATAGACATAGATGGCAGGTTTACATATCTTGGCATTACTTCAATAACTCAGGTAATATGTCTGACAAGGTAATTATGAGAATCGCGAAAGTTAGATTAGATTTATCCAATCTTCATCATTAATGAAGAAACGCGAGTATACAGTGCATATTTACGCGCGGTTTTATTATACTTTAGTGGGAATTTTCCCTTTAGAGTTTAAAATTTTTGACGATTACAGGCATTCGACTGTCGTTGCTTGAGAAGCATCACATATGTATGCTACCAACAACGATTAACCAACGCTGACATTCCTAGACGTATTTTTGGATCTGCCAACAAGTCCTCGTTAAAAAAACAAATAAGGCTCCATCAACCGCGTTGGCTCGGTCACATTTTACATATGATTTCAATTCGTTTCCCTGGTAGAGCCTTATTCACTTACCCAGCGTCTGATTTGCATAAGAAACATAGTGGACAGATTTTGACATGACAGAAACAATTAATGTCAACTACATCCAAATTGAGTTTTATGGGACGTTCTCATCTGCAATGATGGGGTCCATGTACGCATCATAGTTCTTGGCTGGATACACTGTGAAATATGGTATAGAGTCGAGCTCAGTGGCGATGTTGTTGCAGATTTATAGTAGAATAATCTTCATAACTTTCCTTTTTTAGTTTGGCAGAATTAGCTGCATGGTTTAGCTGTGTTTACGGTATGGTACACTATAAATCGCAAGGAAGTTGTACTTCCGAATTTTCCTAAACATAAAGCTCACTCAGCCACAATAGCGTTGTGTAGAGGTCTAGTTTTCCTCACTTCTGTGTTATCTAGATAAATATACTCATAGTAACTAGATCCTCCCCATTATAGATCACTCGCTAATAATTTTTGTGTCTAAATTATTATTTGTCATTATTATAATTTAAAAAGTGTTTTTTTATATTTTCCTTATGGTTTTATAGCAGTGTATCTTTAGTTACTAATGCCTTTCGTATTTCTGTTGATGATGAAGAACTTTGTTACTACTTTGGCAATGTAGGATATCGTTAGAAATTCTTCAGGCCAGTTTATTTCAAAACATGGTAATATATAGGCATAATGAAAGTTCCATTTCTCGCGGAATTTAGATTAATAAAATTTCGTGCTAACTATATTGACCATCTTCAGTTCGGCTAGCATTAACTATTTTGAAATAATAGTTTGCCAAATGTTTTAAAGGATTTTAATTTCAGAAATTTCGTAAGTGTTGTGCTGGAAGCATCAAATTAGAAGTAACCTAGATTTTTACTACATAATATATAAATGTGAACTTTTATTCAATTTTTAGATCTCTCATTAAACTGAGCCGATTAGTAGAACAGCAATGCTTCTTAAAAGGGTAAGTTGGTGTCTGTTTTGCTTAGAAAATGTTACTAAAATTGTCTTTATGCTTTCTGATAACGGAATTTAGCGTGCATTATGTTGTTAATGAATAGTTTTGTGTTAAAACAACATACAAATATTGTAACTCACCATTTAATCGTATATTCAATCAACACGTTTCATACTATTTGTTCAGGTTTTCCCACCTAGTCTCGACTGAGCCTCTAGTTCTCTATTCTGAGCGAGTGAAAAAAAGCATAGGAAGGTGATCTCAAGCAAATTAGACAAAAGTATCTATGCGATACTCCGGAAGTCAAATGAAAAATAAACAAAGTGCATTATCTCCTACATTGGACGTTTTTCTTTTCAAATCGTTTAATTAAGAAATGCCATTTGCTGGCATTCGTTGTTATTTGGAATTAGATGACGTAAACTAGAACAAAATATTTATTAATTATTGCAGTGTCATTGTTAATTACTGTTGAAAATTTTTGGCATTTCCACCCTACAATTTTGTTTATTTTACTGTAAATAATTAAACGTCACTTATATAATCTTCACGAGCTAACCATAACTCCTAAACAATGGTGTTCTTATTGTATTCTTTAACGTCAATTCAATATTATTTCTGCAGCTACTAAACAATAGTATCTTCACAAAGGACGTGTCATAAAATCTAAATCATAATTAATGAGACAAATCGGTGCCCTGGGTAGTAAAATATATATCCCTATACCGATTATCCTTTTCAAGAAGACGAAAAGTTCTTCGTGAATAGTTTGATTAAAATGATATACAACAAACTTAAACGATGGTAGTTTTGCTATATTTGCGAAGGATTAAATAGAACGAGATTGGTGTTTATCTAAAATTTGCGAATTTTATTTGAAGAGTTTGTACTTCATGTTTGCTTCAATATACTTTTGATGGTACAAACTTGTTAATGAACTTGTTTTGAGCACAGTTAACTCGTGGCACTGAATTTTCTCAGTAGAAATTTAATTTTTTTTGTAGAATTAACTTTGTATAAAATTTCCTTTTGTGTAATAGAGACAACGTTGTGATAACGAATGTACTGTCGACTCATGAATGTTTTACTAATATTTTCCTTTTTGAAGTTTAAAGATCCTTTCTCAAATCAATACATCATGGAAAAGCAGTGCATTAGACTGTGTGGTTTTGGCCTCATGAGTGAAAAAAATATGATGATATTTGTTATTAAAATCTTTAAACCTGTCAGTTATTTATATATTTTTATTAATATTTATGAGTGCTATCTACATACCGCAGATATATATGGCCGTATTTTTTAATAAACGGTTGCAGTTTTGTTTCCAGATTAAACATATAAATATCAGCTAGTATACGCCATGACGAAATTTCCATCGTCATGCTATCTAATTGCGTAAAATATTGACGATGTAGCTTAGATTGAACACGATTAATGTACTTTGTAAGGTATAGGAAATGTAAAGTGATTAGTATCAATCAATTTTTAGAATAAATTGAGATTTTTTCAACAGGAATGCCTGTAAACTTATCTTCGAGTCGAAAAGTATAATTGCGTTCTTTGTATTGTTGGATTCCGTTTCACACACGACATAAAGAGTGTCACGGACATACTTGTTTTGTATTTCAATTTGTATTGAAATTAATTGAGACTTTTACATGTATGCTAAGGAATAAAACAAATCAATTCGGAGGAATTTTAATGCTACGAACTGGAGGTGCTGAAATTATTTTCATTAACAAACGGGTATTCCATTATATTACAGTTAAATACTGTTTGTTGCGAAGAACTAATATATATGCAGGTATGTGTTAGGTGTTGCGAACCTAGTAACAAATTAGTTCAGTTGTGACCAGAAGGATAAACCAAAGGCAGAATGAACGGAAAGTATAATCTCATGCACATTCGTTTCGTGCTTACTGGCGACTCATCAGTAGGAGCCGGTATTACGCCCTTTAACCACTATATATTAGGTAGAAGAATGTGGAATAATAGGACGGTATTCCATTACCTGATATGTGTTTTTAACAACGCAGTAATTGTGCCAGTTGTATTCTTTCTTGACAAAAATACTATATTACATTTATTGAAATATACGTGAAATATCGTGAACAAAAAAAAGGATTGAAGCTGCAACAGGCCAAAGAAATACCACTTAAAGTGAACGCAGCACATGAAATATTTCATTGAAGAATTACAAAGTAGTGACTACTTGTCTGCCTCGCACAAAATTGATGTTTTTTATAAGAAAACGGCCAAAGAACGATATTTGTTTGCATGCCACTTAAAGTGAACGTAGCATATGAACTATTTCCTTGATGAATTACAACGTAGTGACTACTTGGCTGCCCTAATACAAAACTGACGCTTTTTATAAATAAAGTTGCTTAAAATAAATGTATAAAATAACTTTCCAATAGTCGAATAGACTAATGTTATTTAATTATGCGAATGCAATAGCTTCTAAGCGCGCGATGTATGCAAGTCGGGCAGATTTTATAAGAAGAAAATTTGAAGAACAGAAACTAAACAAAACTGGATTATTGAGGGAATTTTCCGCAAGAACAAATACAGATTTAAAAATTTTATTCCAAAACTGGCGGATTTCGACGAGTTTACAAATTAATAAATGAAATAGAGATACGTATTGCGTGATTAATCAGTTGCAATATCCCTTCTCGCGGTTGAATAATCAAAATAAATTTGCTCATTAAACAAAAATATAATCTGCTGATTTTTTAAAAACTTTTTGAGTGTGCATCTTATGTCTTCTGGTCGTTTTTATATAATGTATGAATTTAATTCAATCTAATCCTATCTTCTTTTCTAAATTGGCTACATTAAATACAATATATTGCAGTAGAGTTGATATCGAGCGAAACAGCGGTCTATTGACTGTTGTATTCATCTGATGTCTAATAACGTTATTCTAAAATGAACTTAGTTTTTCTCATTTATCTTACTAATGTCAAAGGTGGCTGAACTTTAATCTATGCATGATTTCATTTAATCATTTGGATTACCGTGCATACTCAGCTTTTAGTTTCAGATTTCGTTTGGTTAAGTTTTTTCAAAATAATTTGTTTGAGCAATCAGGTAATATTAACAAATACAGTTAATTTCATTTTTATAATTATTGTTTTTCCTTCCTACTGAATGATTACTAATTTATAACTGAGGAAAGTAATTTGCACATGTCATTGTTTTTCCCTGTCATCCAATGCTACTCTTGCTGAAATAGAAGCGTTTTAAATTTCTCATTATCGAAATAAAAATTCCCAACCTATACTTTGTAAGACGAAATGGGAAGTCGCTTATCACATATAAGGTGCGCATGGTATATTGCCAAATTGTATATAAAACTAGAAATATCATATCTTGTAATCGACTTATTAAAAGTTTTAATTTATATATTTTTATATAATTATAAAATTGTATAGTTTAAATAGTTAACCAAACGGGCATAGACGGCTTTAAATTCTTTGTTACTGTTTTTTATGCAGCCTTCGAGTAAAGCGAGTATCGCAGCTAAATTAGCCCCAATTGGTGTTGGGATGGCCGTTTCTGCAACATTAACTACTGGTCAAGTAATTCCAATAACAGAGACGTCAAAATCTAAAGATACATCAATTTTGCTACCAACGTCTTCATCAGCATCATCAAAGTTAGCCACAAAATCGAAATTTACATCAAACAAAAAGCCGACTTCGGCTCTAAAGACTAGTAAGGACAGTTTAAAAGTTGAAGATAACGTACTAAGACCAGTTGACCAGTACCCCAACGTTGTTAAAAATGAGATACCGATAGAAACAACGATCGGTCCCATTGTTCAAGTCTGTGAAACTTTGGATATTGTGTGCCGACCATTAAAATCAGCAAGTCCATTATCTGTTGATAAGCAAAGTTTGCCCCGTCTGACGTTGCCAAAAGAGATTGAGAAAAAAATTCAATTAAGTAGTTGCGATACTACGGAATCATCGAATACATTAATTGGTCTGAATAGCAATTCGTTAGAATGCCAGGAAACTTCAGCTCCTAATACTTCATCTAGAAGTTGCATTTGGAATATTTCTGAGAACTTTTCAGCAATAGACGAAACTGTTGCAGAGGAGTTACCAGTTCTCCGATTAAATTTGGATGTGAGCAATCAATCGGAAAAGCCATCGTCGAAGTTGGACAACGAAAATTTCGAAGACTCATCTGATATTGACATAACTAAAAGTACTAGTGGAGAGGCACCAAGTGAACACCCAGATATTCAGGCAGCACGTAAAAGTTTACCTGCAATTGGTGATGTCAAGAAATCTCAAAGCCACCGAAAGATAATTATTAAAAGTTGTGTTAGGAAGGAGAAGGATGTTATCGCATCAAACGAAGTTACGAAGAGTGACAGCACTGTCAAGGTAAAGTGGTAAATTGTTACCATGTGTTAAGAAAGTTGCTATTTAGCATGACAAATAATGATCATTATCCACGACAAAATTTTTTTGGGAGACTATTTCATAATTGAAAATTTGTAAATATATAGAAAAAATTCTACAATATAATCATCTACATTAATTGAAGGGGAAAATGTAAACTGAGTAAACTAAATAAGCTTATCGAAGTTACGATAAGAGATTGAGAATTTGATAGTATGTAGGAGATCAAAGATTTGGGGAGACAGAAAATGGTGGGCACAGTACTTAATTAGTTTTTATTTTGAGTTCTGATACTTGCTTTACTATAATTTGAAATATTCATATTTGTTTTATTCCTCGTTTACGTACACGAAGGGATAATTTTCATGTGCAACAATATGTTATTTAAGTATGTATTAGGTGGTACGAACCTAGTAACCAATTAATTTCGTTCATGCTGTCTTTGGTTTATCTTTCTGGTCACAACTGAACTAATTTGTTACTAGGTTCGCAACACCTAATACACACTTGCATATATATTAGTTCTCTGCATAAACATCATTTAAATATGTTATTTATTTAGATGAGTCTCCGATACAAATGTCATTTGTGGCGCATTTAAACTTTTGAAATCCTATATATTTGCAACATTTTTTTCAGAACGTACATTATTTGCCTGTATAATGTAATTTGTTTTGGAACTGGAATAAAGTCAACTTTTACCAAATGGTTACTAATCTTAACTACAATCCGCACCTAGAATAATGCGATGAAGCACTAAGCATCAAATGCCTGTATTTGTTCAATCTCACCTATTCTACAACCGTAGGTATCTGTGCAACAACCAGGAGATTGACTTCATGTGAATGCATATAGTGACAATCAGTTATCAGAATTTGAGCATACGTTGGTGTTAGAAAATCCCAGCCAAATTGTAGTAGTGCAGTTAGAGAGTGCATCCTGTCATATTCAAGCAGTGTTGCAAGAAATTGTTTAAATTTCAAGTTTTAATTAAATGACTGGAATTCATTTTAGTTTTAGTAGTGCGACTGGACATAGCACTGACTGTTGTACTTAACTAGTACTGAAAGTTATTGGTACATTGCATTTATAAATAAATAAATTAGTTAATTAATTCATCAATCACTTATTAGGTTTAATTAAAATATGGATTTAAAGCTTATAATTAATAGCATGATTATTATGTTTCAGATCAACTTTAGAATTGCCAAAAGGATTTTAGTCTTCAAGAATGAGTACACTATGTATTATAAAACGAACATTGGTTGCGCGGGCGGTGATAACAATTACTTTAATCAAGTTTGCGATTTTAATATGAAAACCTGACCCATTATCGACATTTGTTAATGTAAACTAAGCATTGTATAGTGTTGAAAAGGCAATTCGCCCAGTAGACCGATTTCGTTCTTATTGAGAGCTCATCACGTTCTGTCCAGGATTTCCCGTGGACAGGGCTCAACCTGAGCTCGTCTGCTTCGGAATCTGGTGCTCTAGCCGCCGAGTCACCATGCCGCACACTACACATAACTTTTAGTTATATACTAACTAATATTTTTTGATTAGCTTCTCCTTTAAGTGAGGTATATATGGCAACCATTTAGATTTGCAATTTCAACTAACCATCCACAACTTGTCATTATAGAACAGACATCACGTTATATGGGGAAGCGGCATTGAAATGAACATTAGTTGCGCAGGCTGTGTTAATAATTACTTTAATCATGTTTGAGATCTTGATATAAAAATCAGTCTCATTATATACGTACATTTGCCAGTCTGAACTAATTCATCTAGTTGACAGGTTTCGTCTTTATTGGGAACTCATCACGTACTGTCCAGAAAATTTTTATTAACCAATTAGAATTAGCGATTTAGTGAATTTTACGAAGTGGTATGTATAAAAGGAAACTATTTCGTTGGTATTCTCTGTAAATCTAAATAAAGATTATTAGTCACTAGCGATTTGACTTTAGAAATAGGAACTTTGGAAGCAATAGTCACTAAACTAGAGAGGCCGGTGTGAAGCCAGCAATAAAATAAACTGCATTATTAATTTCAGGCGTTAAAAATGAACCTACTAAATGATGATAATACGAGAAATTGTGATTCAACAAGCGATGAACACTACTGAAATAACGAATTCCAATAAAATATATGAAGCCACGACAGAAAAGCTATATTTCTATGAAACTTCGGGGATAAGACAGCCAGGCCATACTTAAGCCTGCTAAAGTATCGCTGCCAGGATATACAGGGTATTCTATCAAAAACACTGTCACAGATGTAACGCCTCATCAACTACAAAACAATAAATGTCAAGTATTAGACCATTATTAGCAGAAATGCCAAAATTATCAGTTTCATGCGCGTGTAAGCATAGTGGTGTTAAATCGGCAGAAAGACCTATGGAGATATACGGCTTGAACAAGAAAAAAACAATCCTTAGCATTTATTATAATCAAGGTTGCGGTCTTGATATAAGCACTTGACCCATTAATTACTTACATATGTCAGTATAAACTAAGAATTGTATAGTGTAGAAAAGGCAATTCATCCAGTAGACCGGTTTCGTTCTTATTAGGAACTCATCATGTACTGGCCAGAAATTGCCGCGGACAGGGCTCGAATCTGGGCACGTCCGCTTCGAAATATGGTGCTCTAACCACTGAGCTACCCTGCCGCACACTACACAACAAAAAATTTTCAGTTATATACTAACTAATGTAACTTGGTTAGTCCATCTTTGCTTTAGGTGGAGCTCATATGACATCCATTTAGACCCAAATTTCCAATTAACCATACCAAATCTTTCATTACTGAACAGGCACCACGCTACAAAAGGAAGTGGTATTGAACTGAGCATTTATATAGTTAAACGGAAATTGGTTGCGCTGGCGGTGATAATAATTATTATAATCAAGGTTTTGGTCTTGATATAAGCACCTGACACATTAATTACTTACATATGTCAGTATAAACCAAGAATTTTGTATTGTAGATAAGACAATTCATCATGTAGACCGGTTTCGTCCTTATTGGGAACTCATCATGAACTGGACAGAAATTGCCGCGGACAGGGATCGAACCTGGGCACGTCCGATAATAATTGTTAACCCCGCCCGTGCAACCAATATTCGTTTAATAAAATAAATGTTCATTTCATTACCACTTCCCTATGTAGCTTGATATCTGTTCAGTAATGACAGATTTGGGCTGGTTAATTGGATCTTTGAGTCTAAATGGATGCCATATGAGCCCCACCTAAAGCAAAAAGGGACTAAACAAGTTACATTATTTAGTATATAACTGAAAATTGTGTGTTGTGTAGTGTGCGGCAGGGTGGCTCAGTGGTTAGAGCACCAGATTCCGAAGCAGACGTGCCCAGGTTCGACCCCGGCGGGCAATTTCTGGCCAGTACATGATGAGTTCCCAATAAGTATGAAACCAGTCTAATGGATGTATTTCCTTTCCTACACTACGCAATTTTTAGCTTATACTGACATATGTAAGTTATTAATGGATCGGGTGCTTACATCAAGACCGCAACCTTGATTATAATAATTATCACCGCCCGCGCAACCAAATTTTGTTTAATTAAATAATGTTCATTTCAATACCAGTTCTCCATGTAGTGTGGTGTCTGTTCAGTAATGACAAATTGGGGATGATTAGTTGGAACTTTGGGTCTAAATGGATGCCATATGAGCTAAAGTTACATTAGTTAGTATATAACTGAAGATTGTATGTTGTATGCGGCAGGATGGCTCAGTGGTTAGAGCACTAGATTTCGAAGCAGACGTGCCCAGTTTCGAGCCCTGTCCGCGGCAATTTCTGGTCAGTACATGATGAGTTCCCGATAAGGACGAAACCGATCTACTGGATGAATTGCCTTTCCTATACTAAAATTTTTAAAAGTTTATACTGACATATGTAAGTAATTAATAGGTGATGTGTTTGTATCATGACCGCAACCTTGATTATAATAATTATCACCGCCCGCGTAACCAATGTTCTTTTAACAATCATTAGCATGGCAGATGGCCAGTTAAACTTCTTGTTTTCATTTGTCTTCAAAAATTTCATATAGATTAGGTCAAGTTAATTAGCACTCCGGGCGAGTAGCCAATCAATCATTGCTTTTGCAGTAGATGAAAGAAACTATAGGATGTCAGATAAGCAGTAGTTGCGAGATTATACAACTGCTATTAATAGACTAGGCATTTAACTCCTGCTTGCAGATTTTAATCGGCAATCGTATAACTAAAAAGATGGTCAGCGCATTATATCTACTGCATTTAGGAATAATAAATGAATCACGGTTAATGCGAGCAAAACAATAATAGCCAGGAAATTGGAAAATTAGTCCAGACTATCCATCTGCAAATCCTACGTAATCATTACAAAAATTAATTGAATCGGACTAGATTACTTTGGTAGGCATCCGGTTAAATTTTTCAAAAGTAAAAACCAGTTAAAAAATTGGTTTGCATAAGTAATGCACATTGAATAATAAAATATCTAGCAACAAATAGAAGCAGTAGAACCGATATGATTTTGCGCAATTCTTGTGCAATAACGAATTTACAGGTCCGTCATTTAATAAAAAATCCTAGCCTTTCTTACAAATCTGCGCAGAATTCTTAGGCCTCAACACCATTTAGAAAAATTAAAAACCAATCAAACATAGTAATTTTTACATTAGTATGTTAGATCTAACAGATCATGAGCTATATACGTTATAATTTTCACGACAGCAAGTATGATGATAAAAAGAGTATGCGTGTGCAAATATTGCAAATTATACATCGAATAAATAGCAAAACTTCAAACAAAATATTAGCTCAATACAATTAAACAATAATTGATTGCGCGGGTGGTGGTAACAACCATTACATCAAGTTTACGAGCTTGAAGTAAACAACCAAATCCCATTGTATTTAACCAGTCGTCGAACAAAAAATAATAGCGCTTTATCATAAAAATCTTGCGTATATATACATATTTCATATTTAGAAAATGAAATTATTCAATATTTGAGAGTGGGTTTACTAAGGATAAGTAGTTAAATTTTTTTAGAACTATTCATCAACGAAAATAAATTTCTCCAATTATCATTTTTATGGATCTCCATTAATTTTGAGTCGAGGGGAGAACTAGTCTGGTTTGAAATTCATTTTGTAAATTTATTTTATGCAGCACTACGCCGAATGATTTATGTTTCCTTGCAAGTGTGTAGTTGAGTTTATTTTTGTGGGTATGAGCGATTACGATTTGTATAACTCCCCACGTGTACGATCTGCTTACTCTTCTATCGATGTATAGATTGTATTATTAATCGGTTTTGAAATTATCCAGTGTCGAGCGCTGATGATAATAATAATAACAGCGCCAACGCTTTCGCAATTGCGGTCACTTCAACTATTTGCTTGTGCGGTTGAAAATTTGATGATTCTCGATATTGGAGCACCCGGCTTGAGTGCAATGCAGCTCCTCTATAGAATACACCCGTAATCGACTGGCCACAAATAACTGTAGTAGCAATAATAGTCCAGTAACTATTTAAACCCGACTATTTGTTGGACCAACACATGGTTACACTCTTATAAAAAGCGATAAAGTTGGGTACGCAGAGTGTATGTTATGGCAAATATGCATCTACTGTGTAACCCATTTAGAATGTTTGTTTATGCCCAGCATTCCTGAAACTTTGAAATGCCCATGTTTCTGAGTCATAAAATAATTAAATACTCGTATTCCCTAAGATATATATTGCTGAAATTTTATAAATTGGTTTAGTTTACAAATGAATGCGAACTAGGTTTGCCAGCTTTGATGTAATATCGATGCAATCCAATAAACGTGTAACCCAATCACAGGAATGTTTCGCTGTTGCTTTGGGGAACAGCCGTTAATATTAAGTGTAAGTCAGCCATCGGTTTGACACATTATAGAAACGATGAACGTATGCATGACTTCTACTTCATATTTTATAAATAATTTTATAAACAAATAATAAGTGTCACGATGGAACAGCCATTGGAACTTCCAATTTTAAACATCCTTTTACATTACACGAGACAAATCTTTTTGGTTTAACACATTTAAAACCAAAACTCTATAAACGACTCTTGCATGATATATTAATTGTTTAGAATCACGGTGATAATGCTATGGTAAATTTATTAAATTTCACTAATCAAATAAGTGAGCTTCAATTAACGACTGTAATGAAAGCATCTTTGGAATTACCATTTCTTGACCGCAAATTAATTGAAAGATAGTTAAAAGTTATAAAGATGTTTATAGCAAGGATACTTACTCGGGTATTTTAGCCATAGATGTCTAATGAATAACAACAATTTGCTCCACCATCCTGTCACCGATCCGTCCGCATCAATATTTTTTTAATGTCGACGAATACGGCTAGAACGAGTTCCCATATCCAAATAAAGAAAACGGATCGTATAGCAGCCTGTACATAATAATATTTAGATAATATAATAAGAAACTACATTTAAAAACGTAATCAAATCATCTACGAACAGAATTGATTAGTTCCAACATAAATAAATTTAAAAAAGATCGGTACTCAACCGCTCGACTTGAATTCTGATTCTTGCGCTT
The DNA here is from genome assembly GCA_029291075.1 of Eudiplozoon nipponicum. Classification (NCBI taxonomy): domain Eukaryota; kingdom Metazoa; phylum Platyhelminthes; class Monogenea; order Mazocraeidea; family Diplozoidae; genus Eudiplozoon; species Eudiplozoon nipponicum. The sequence goes on along the minus strand of JAQBSW010002772.1, from coordinate 45,470 downwards.
AGGCAGCACAGCCTTCTGCAATCCATTCTTTAAATCAAGTTTGCGAGCTTGAAGTAAACATCAATCTCATTGTATTTAACCAGTCTTCGAACAACATAGCAAAACTACCGCCAGTCGCACGCACTGACGCGTTTCGACCTTCCATGATCATCATCAGAGTACGACGGCAAACTGACTAGCGAGGATCAAACCGCATTGTATATATATGGAAAGCAAAATTATATATGTGGCTCTCACCTCTAGTAGTCTTGCATACATTGTACTTGACTGCAAATGTCGGCTACACAATTTCTATGCAGTCACGAACATTAACGTTTTTCAGGTTTCGACACACATATATATAGGTAATACAATTAACCAATAATTGATTACTCGGGTGGAGGTAATAATGCTTTAAACCAAATTTCCGAGCTTGAAGTAAACATAAATCCTATTATATTTAACCATTCGTCCAGCATCATAGCTAAACCACCGCCAGTCGCATGTATTGACGCGTTTTGAACTTCCATGATCATCAGCAGAGTAGGACGGCAAACTGACTAGCGAGGATCAAACCCCATTATATATATATGGAAAGCAAAATTATATATGTGGCTCTCACCTCTAGTAGTCTTGCATACATTGTACTTGACGGGATATGTGGGCTACACAATTTCTATGCAGTCACGAACATTAAAGTTTTTCAGGTTTCGACACACATATATAGGTAATACAATTAACCAATAATTGATTACGCGTGTGATGTTAATAATACGTTAGCTAAAATTTTGGAGCTTGAAAAAAACACCAATCCTATTGTATTGAACCAGTTGTCCAGCAACATAGCTAAACTACCGTCAGTCACATGTATTGACGCATTTCGAATTTCCATGATCATCAGCAGAGTAGGACGGCAAACTGATTAGCGAGGATCAAACCGCGTTGCATATTTATGAAAAGCAAATTAGATATGCGCCTTTCACCACATACATTGTACTTGACGGGATATGTAGGCTGCTCAATTTCTATGCAGTCACGGACATTAAGGTTTTTTAGGTTTCGACACACATATATAGGTGATACAATTAACCAATAATTGATTACGCGTGTGGTGTTAATAATGCTATAAACCACATTTCCGGGCTTCAAGTAAACACAAATCCTATTATATTTAACCAGTCCTCCAGCAACATAGCTAAACTACCGCCAGTCGCATGTATTGACGCGTTTTGAACTTCCATAATCATCAGCAGAGTAGGACGGCAAACTGATTAGCGAGGATGAAACCGCGTTGCATATTTATGGAAAGCAAAATGAGATATGCGGCTTTCATCTCTAGTAGTCTCCCATACATTGTACTTGACGGGATATGTAGGCTGCTCATTTCTATGCAGTCACGAACATTAACTGGTTATTGGTTAATTCTGCAATTCATGTTTAGTTGCCACAAAAATTGACTGGACTCCTCCATCCATGCTACCCCACCGTCCGCAATTCACGTTTACGTGTCAAGAATAAATGACTAGAGTCTTCTTATTATATGGTGACTAGTGAATTTCTGATTTTCTTCAATGCGTAATAGCCCACATTCATTTGCCTCGAAAGCATTAACTGATGCCACTTCGATTTCATTTACCAACGTAAAGCAGCATTGATCCCAATTAGAACCCCACTATCGCAATCAATGCCTGGTTAGCTATTAGAAGTTGCTACATCATCCTATAGCCGACCCAAACTCATAATCTACCTTCTATGCTACAAGCCCATTTCCGACTGCTCATTCATGCTAGAACGACTTCTGCAGTCCTAATAAAAAAGCAAAGACAAGGTAACGCCTCTTATAATATGATTTTGAGACTGAACATAGCAAAAATTTTCGTATCCTAATGCCTCACCATACAGTAATTTATCAAAATTATTCAATTAACGGAGTAAGCAACTATTAGTTTAAATCATGGTTGCGATATCAATATAAAATACTGTCCCATTATGTGCATACATTTATCGGTATAAACTAAGCATTGTATAATGTAGAAAAGACAATTCCTCCATTCCACCAATCTGCGGGCCCTAGTAATAAAGGAATAGCCTAATTAAACGGGCACATACTATATAAACCTATTATCAAGTTTTAATAGAAAAATCTAATTGACATTTATACTAATTATAACTTGGGCGGTCGAAATGAAGCACAAAAATACATTAATTCAGTAGCTCACAGGGAGTATTTTACATGTGTGTCTAATACATAATAAGAAAAAATATACATATGGAAAAAGCTAAATAGGAAAAAATATTAAATAAAGCAGATAAGTTTTTCATGAAAACAATTAACTAGTCCAGGAGTTTACTTTTACCGAAATATTTCGGCTAAACTTATCGATAGCCTTCATCAGTCGCAATATACCTCACAAGGTTAACAAGCGAAACTAATGAAGCAAGCGCGTTATCTCCTCTAGCCATAATATTTATACTTCAGACTGACCTTTCATTAGATATTCGCGTATCGCATGTGTGTGTGTGCATTTTCATAACTGTTATTTTCATCTAACTAATTGAGACCAGAGTTAAATACTGTTTGTTGCGAAGAGCTAATATATATGCAAGTATGTATTAGGTTTTGCGAACCTAGTAACAAATTAGTTCAGTTGTGACCAGAAGGATAAACCAAAGGCAGCATGAACGGAAAGTATAATCTCATGCACATTCGTTTCGTGCTTACTGGCGACTCATCAGTAGGAGCTGGTATTACGCCCTTTAACCACTATATATTTGGTAGAAGAATGTGGAATTGTACCGTCCTATTATTCCACATTCTTCTACCAAATATATAGTGGTTAAAGGCGTAATACCGGCTCCTACTGATGAGTCGCCAGTAAGCACGAAACGAATGTGCATGAGATTATACTTTCCGTTCATGCTGCCTTTGGTTTATCCTTCTGGTCACAACTGAACTAATTTGTTACTAGGTTCGCGAAACCTAATACATACTTGAGACCAGAGTGGCTGAATAATTATTTATCAATTGCATGCGTTAACTATTCGTTTTATACACTCAAAGTAAAATGACGTAACTGAGATGGCCCTGACACTTTCTGGTGGGGGGAGATCAATGATTCAGAAACACTCGTCATAAAAACATGCCATTAGTGATAAAACTAGAAGTCCTAAAGACCAATGCACATGTTAATTTTCAATTTGAAACCACTCGGGTTGCACTCAAGATAGACTAGTTTATAACAATTATTGTCATACCATTAAATAGGCGCACGCCACGCATGGGCTTGTGTATGTGTATACATAACTAAAGAAACTTCGTTAAAATATAATTGATACACAGGTGCGTAAATCTATATGAAACTGCAGCCAATAGACATTAATTTACCCATTGCACACGTTAGACAAATTATTATTTCTAAATATTGTATTACTATAATAATCTCAATAGGTAGGGTTGCGGTGCAAAACATAAACTTAGGGTTGAAATCACTAAGAGTTTTAAAATCAAACGAATAGTTAGAGATGAAATTTTGAAAGATTATATTCATAATAATTGATTATTCATTACTTGAACTATAGGCCCACTAATTAGTCAATCTTAATGCGATGTTCTTAATCTTTTACTGGAGCTAGCTTCAGTTTCCAATTCATGCAATCGTCTTTTCCTTCCATTAGCTAATGCGGTATTCCAAATCTGACATAATGCTTTTTCAACAGCTGTTTCATTCATAAATCTCTAGATTTAATTTCGATAGATTCTCTAATCAACCTCGTCACCCTATTACGACTACATTTAGCAATGCGTTTGCATTCCTCCCAGTTGATAGTATGCCCAGTCTCCACTGCATGACGAGCAAGATCAGATTTAGCAATATGTCCATACTTACACGCAGTTTTATGTTCACCTCTTCTTACTTTGATTGGGCGCATGGTCTCACTAAAGTACTTGAGACTACAATCATTACATGGGATCTCATACACTCCTGATGTTTCTAAGGATTCAATCTTTTCTTTTGGTTAGGGAGTATAGTGCCTAGTGTAAGGGACTGTTTTAAAACGGTCCTTATATTGTATTTTAAAGCTAATGATTTCACTTTCCTACTTAATATAGAGTCCGGTAATACCATGACCTTTCGCTCTTCCTTCTCCTTATCCGCTTTTATGTACCTCAAACTAGGATTAAATTTTTCACGACGTCCATCATTGTTGCATCTATTAAATGAAGAGGGTAACCATTAGCCTTGAATATATTGCGTAGTCTACCTAATTCTAACTTCCTATGCTTTATATCTGTTAACTTAAGACTTCTTAATGTTAATGACTTTAAGATACCGACTTTCATACGATACGGGTGATTGGACTTGAAATTAAGAAGGATTCCTGAACAAGTATCCTTCCTATAAATATCTCTTCCTAATTTCTGACCATTTCTAATTAATTTGACATCCAAAAATGGTAATTCATCTGATGATTTCCTTTCTAAGGTAAATTGGAGTTCGCTCATTCTATTAGCTAAATTTAAGAAATTTACCATTTCATTTTGCCCATGGTTCCTGATCATTAATATGTCATCCAAGAAACGTAGTTAAAATTTTGGTTTCAATGGAGTCTTATCCAACAGATTATTTTCCAAATAATGCATAAAGATATTAGCTATTGGGACAGACAAAGGTTGTCCCATTGGAACGCCTCGAATTTGTTTATAAAATTCCTTCCGAAATTTAAAATAAGTGGAGGACATACAAATACACATCATCTCCATGACGTGTCGTTATTTTGCTTCCTTCTACTATTAAGAGGTGATCAAATAGAAAACGTATAAGAAAATCTAGAGCCTCAGGTACCGGTATATTCGTATACATAGATACTACATGTAAGCTTACTAATCTACCCTTTTCATCGCGTACACATTTATCAACAATTTCAACGAAATGATATGAGTTTAGCAAGGTATGTTCTAAGAAATAGGAATATTTTCTTATTCTATGGCAGAAAAAATTAGAAATTTTATATGTTGGGGAGTTTTGACATTCACTATAATTCTTAAAGGATTACCCGGTTTATGCACTTTAACAAAACCATTAACACTGGGTGCAACTGTATCTCTTTGAATGAGACTGTTACCATGCGTCGAATCCAATTCCTCACTAGCAATCATATTATTGATTAATAATTTTACTTGCCCACGTGTATTCACCATTTTAAATCAAATGGTGAATAAACGTCTGCTATTGCGCAACACGTCATCGAAACATCGCACGTATGTTCTCCAGACGTAGCATTCAAAGTAATTACTAAATGCAAAATCAAAATGGAGCTAGCCACATACGAAGCCTTATGGATAAACAAATTGCAGCCGGATTTATGCAAGCAGAAGAAGCACGTACAGGCATTGAGCTTGAACTGGATGTGACGCACGCAATTGATTGGTTTCTGTTTTTCACACTCTCTCTATGTTCACATATTTCTATCTTGTTTTGCTTTCCAATTTATATATAAAGATACGTTCATTAGTAGATATTTGAGGAGATTATGCGAAAGAAATATTTCTTGTATCTGATAAAAATTCTTTTTGATTTTGCACACAGGAAGGGAACAATATATATATATATATATATATATATATATATATATATATATATATATTTTCTTCAACTTCTGTTATTATACTTTAATTCAATATGTATATGTTGGCAGTATAAACTAAACATAGAATAATATATCCAATGCTACGACCGTGGCTAGAACCGGGACACGCTTCATTTAGTGTGCTGAAACTCATCCACGGTGTCACCTAAGCCAGGCATTACACACACTTTTCCGATGTATATCATCTTATGCTTTTCGTCATCATTTTCTTTATGTAAAACTTATTTGGTATCGCCTTCGAACTCGAGTTACAAATCGCCACTACTAATCTGCCACTATCGAACAGGAAAATTGCCATTCTGTGAACGAGTTGAATTGAAGCGTATTGTTCAATTGCATTTGCTATTTTATGCAATTTAGATTTTCTACTGAAAACAAATTTATAACAAAAAATCACCTAGACATAAATTTAAAGAATAAACTTCCCGCAATCCAACAGTTTAACATTGTTTATTTATACAATTGCCGCAGCTGCTCAATGTGCTACGTAGCCTGGACTTTCCAATTGGTAAATAAGCGAATTCAAGTGCACTTTAGATTAAATACAACTGGCATATTGGGGAACAATTTCACAATAGTTAAACACAGTTACCATATACATGATTTACATACGTGATTTGTCGATTCATACCCTTAGTTTTGCAAAATATTAAATTACCTTCATTTTTAGGTGCACGATATGTCTTTTAAATTGATAGATATTTTCTGACTGGTTCCGTCACTCCGTTGGTATTTCAATTATCGCAATTTGACGTACGGCGTTTAGAGGCGCAAATTATCGCCTCACATTATTGAAAATGTGGTATCCTTGTTCGAAACAGATCTATTCCTATTTATTTTAGACTTACTAGCTGTCAGATATGTCTAAATATCAAGTCTTCAAAACATATCTGCAACATTTATGTTTACATCCTGGCATGATAATAATAATAAAGAAATTCAACAATTGCATTTGTTCGGCGTACCCGACTCGAAATATGCGTAAAGGCGCCAATTTAAGCCCACCATGATCAGAAATATCAGCACCCACAAATAAATTATATATATATATATATATATATATATATATATATATATATATATATATATATATATATATACTCATATGCGTTTACATAGACTTAATAACCATAAAATTAAATTTGATTTAGCATATACGCCTGTTCGTGCTGCCACACTTCGCTGATTTCTCTTCAAGCACATCGAAGAATCGAGCAAATTCGTTCAATTCACTTACTGCAGTACTCAATCCCCGATTTACCGAATCTCGTACTGTGTGGAACTAGTTATATAGAGGATTGAGGTGATGGAACGACCAGGGGAATACTGTATTACGGTAACGTTGCCAGATCAAAACAATTAAAATTATAACGAGAAAGATAAAAAACGAGTTCGTTGACACAAATGATAACCATAGGCTACGAATAAAGATTACATACCCACATGCGCGCACCCACACACGGACCGAAAGAGAGATAAAAAGAGCGAAGTTCTGGATGAGACTAATTAAGATACCTACACTAACCAAACACACACCTGTACATAAATAAACCCGCTCCACCATTATCACTACTTATAACCACTAGTTATCCACTGTCTCAATAACCCTACTTTTGATTTGTATCTTGATATTTACAATTGTCGGGCCAGGTGGCTTTATTGCCAAATAAAACAATTATTATAATATATGTAATTTATATATATATATATATATATATATATATATATATATATATATATAGATATATATATATTGATAGTTTCTAATTTCACCATTTTTAAAATGTAAGAACAAAACAACGTACTCCATGGAATAACATTTATTAATAAATCTTATTTCTACCAGTATCTACAGCCATTGTTCTGGATTCGTTAGTATATTCGTTCATCCAATCCCACTGTACATGTGTTGTAACCAATCTCCTCTTCGTTATGCTGGCCTTTGCTTTGCGCAATTTAGACCACTGCTTTTGCGCAATTTAGACCATTCCTTTTGCGTAACGTCATTTGGTGTGTCATCGCTTTCATTGTAATTGCGTCCGTAATTGCAGGAAACTTTTTGAGCTTAGAACATTGCACTGCATTCCGCGCTAGTTTTTTAATCTCTCTCTTCCTCGCACCTTCTGTAATCCATGCTATCTCTTTTAGAAAATTAATTCGAATTCCATCTTCTAACATCTGCAGTTTAGACTCTATAGATAGACATTTAAGTTTGTAGCTATCCGCTTTTGCTTCTTCTTCTTCGATGACATTTTCAAGAATGCGCCGATGAATATTCTCTGATTGATGCTGATTGGTACTTTTCCAACGCTTAATCACGTAAGTTGGGATTGTTTCCTCACATAGACAATTTTTATAATACATCACACGTTCCACACATTCACCATATCTACACGAATAGGATATATATGCATTGAATGAAAATGTCATCGAAGAAGAAGAAGCAAAAGCGGATAGCTACAAACTTAAATGTCTATCTATAGAGTCTAAACTGCAGATGTTAGAAGATGGAATTCGAATTACTTTTCTGAAAGAGGTAGCATGGATTACAGAAGGTGCGAGGAAGAGATAGATTAAAAAACTAGCGCGGAATGCAGTGCAATGTTCTAAGCTCAGAAAGTTTCCTGCAATTACGGACGCAATTACAATGAAAGCGATGACATACCAAATGACGTTACGCAAAAGGAATGGTCTAAATTGCGCAAAAGCAGTGGTCTAAATTGCGCAAAGCAAAGGCCAGCATAACGAAGAGGAGATTGGTTACAACACATGTACAGTGGGATTGGATGAACGAATATACTAACGAATCCAGAACAATGGCTGTAGATACTGGTAGAAATAAGATTTATTAATAAATGTTATTCCATGGAGTACGTTGTTTTGTTCTTACATTTTAAAAATGGTGAAATTAGAAACTATCAATTTATTGAAATACCGTGGTCACCCTATTCCACGTACAACACTCAATGCATATATATCCTATTCGTGTAGATATGGTGAATGTGTGGAACGTGTGATGTATTATAAAAATATATATATATATATATATATATAATTATCCACAATATATATGCTTAAATACTTGTACTGTCATATTGCCTAAGTTGCCTAAATTTAATTCCTTACGCACAAAACCAGTCAAGCGCATATAATTAGGCTTATCTAAGTTCTCTATGGCAGAATAAATAACTATATATTTATACTCACTCCTTACATCAATTTTTAAAATTTTTTTCTATATAAGTGTATAGTAATGTATAATTATGCATATGTAAATAAATATATAACTAAAAATATGAATCTACCTTAACTTGAGGCAAATACTATTACTACAATACTACTACTACAAATACTATGAATTTAGCGTATCAGCAATAGAAATACTTCTTTATTGCAAATGATTAAACAACTATTTAAATATTCATCTGTATATACGGTTACAAACCATACGTATTCGTGCGTATGTAAATAATCCTATGAGCAACAGTGTGAGTTCGATCATCGTCACAATAAATATAGTGGAGTCAACAGCAGTCCTTCCCAATTCAATTATTATGAAACGCTCAATATGCGTTATACAGAATTTCCTGTTTATTTATTACATAGTTCAATCTTTAATGAAAAGAAACCAGCAGTGAGTTAAGGAGAACGATCGAAACTATAGTATATTCATTCAGTAGTAAGGGCAAAGTAGCCAGAATAAAACGGACAAATAAGAAACTCGGTCGCTGACCTAAATAATGCCTGTGAATTACGAATGAAGGTTCCCTAAGAGCGATAGAGATGGCATAGGGAGAACTATGGTAAGTTTAGGCAAACATGGACATACCAATTTTAACTTAGAAAGGGAAGCTCATTAGGGTCATCATTTGTAGGAATGCTCATTCTACTAAATCAAGTAGAACGAAATTAAAACAAAGAAATATGACTCGAAAATAGGACAAAACACCGGTTAAAAAAAGAAATTTACACAAGATTCAGAGATACTTTTCTTAGATTGTTCTACACCCACCTTGTTCTGCTTTTTATCTTATAAATCATACTTATTAAATCTGAATCACTCAACCCATGTTTTCTGCCACTTGAAAAGGCTACATTAAATATTTGACCCAGTTATGTTTCCTCAACAGTTACATTCAGAACTTCTCTTCCCGATTTTATTTCAATTTATTCTTTGATTAAAAGGGTTACACTGCTGCGATTGCACATCGTAATACCTCTACAGCCATCACACTCTATCTGATGTTCCATCTCCATTGTGTGCTTGGCTAGGTCTGAATTTCGATTGTGCTTATGTTTGTATGTAGTTCTATATTTTTCTCTATGTAACTTTATGAGATGCTCTGTTTTTCTATATATCTGAGCTCACAATTTTGCTAGGTATTTTAATTATAATTATTTTGTTCAGGTGTTCTATATTATCCTTCTGGGTTGGCAGATTATTGCTCAAAGTAAGTGTTTATCCTAGTACTGTTCCGATGTTGTATTTAGCTACTAGTATTCCTAATTTTCTTCTCAATCTGGAATCAGTTAACAAAATAATCCTGCACTTTTCCAAGTATTTTTCATGTTTTGCTTTATTTATCCTCACATTAAATATAAATAACGTCTTTTTCATGATATTTTCTATTTCTTTTATCAGATATCCATTCGTTAAATATAGTTCCTTTAATCTCGTCAGTTTCTTATCTTGGTATTATAAGGCCACTATTTGAAAAAAATTAATATCATGGATTTTAGAATGCCCGTTTTTGATTTCATATGGGTAGCTAGTGAAAAAAAAATTAGCAAAATAACTGAGCAAGTATGTTTCCTATAAATATTTCTTTCTAATATCTGACCATTCTACTTAGAATTTACATTCAGAAATGATTGCTTGCTCTTTCTTTCCTCTCCCAAAGTAGATATTAGTTTTATTGGCTTATTAGCTAAATTAAGAAATTTATCGAACTTCTTATTACTATTATTATAATCAAGGTCGCGGTCTTGATATAAATATATCACCGTATTCAAATTCAAAAAATATCATCCAAGAATCGCACAAACAAGTTTGGTTTGAAAGGTGTTTTCATCAAAAGATTTTTTTCATAATAATTTATTGAAATGTATGAGACCGAGACGTATACAATCCCTCCTGGTTTATATAGTTTAGTGAAGTTTCATAAATATGGTGATCCATTTAGGCTAATTGTTAATTTTCGGAATTCACCAACTTATAAAGTATCTAAATTTCAGTAGTAAAGAATTCGTAATACAATTATTTCTAGATTTTACACTAAAAAGCATAACTTTATTGGCGTTAGTTGTAAATACAATTTAGTGGTAATGTGATAGACTGACAAGCCTACATGCATTTTTGATGTATACTAATAGCCGGTGCAAGTGGCATTTGAATGTGTTAAAAGATGTCTAGCAGTATTCCGTGAATTAATAGTAGGAAGATACTGGCGTTAAGAAATATTAAAGAAGTGTTAATTATTTGTATGTCCTCTAACTATTTTATGTTCAGAAGGGAATTTTATATAAAAATGGAAGGTGTCCTTATGGAACAACCATTTTCTGTTCTGGTCTCAAATATTTTCAGGCATTTTTTGGAAAATATCTGTTGATGAAAACACTTCCTAAACCTAACTTTATTGGGAATTTCCTGGATGATATTTTACTATTTTTGAATAATGGTAATAAGGAGTTCGGTTTATTCATTAATTTAGTCAACCAGCTGGGAGAAATAAAACTTAGTTTGGAAGAGGAAAGAAATGGCGAGTTAACCGTTTTGGATGTAAAATATTAGAAAAATATATTTATAGAAAAGATAATTGCTCAGTTATCCTTCTACATTTTTTTCTCTAGCCATCATCATTGAATAAAATTTGGCCCTTTAAAATACATGATTTTAAAAGTCTTAATATGATGACATTGAGTTACGTAGATAAAAAACTGTCAATATTGAATTACATATTTATGAAGAATGGTTATCTAATAAAAGAAAAAGAAAAGATCATTAAGATGTTTTATAGATTTAATGGGAAAATAGACAATGAAAATCATGAAACAGAGTTGGAATAGTGTTAGATAATGGTAAAACCTGATTTAAGATTGAGTAGAGAAATAAGGACACTAGCGGATAAATTCATGATTAAAATAGTAGTCAAATATACACGTTTTTTATGCAATAAGCTACTAAACAAGAAGGAAATAGTAGAACCCGTAGACAAATTGGGAGTATATAATATAAATAATACAGATCATATACTATGAACGGCTTGGAATTATGGGCGCGTTCGGAGATCAGATCTAGCCAGTTTCTCAATGGAGACACCCATCAGATTGACTAGGATGGCTGTATAAGCATTGTGATAGAGTAGAGTGACCAAGTTAAGCTAAGCATTAATTGAAATAAAGTCGAGAAGGCATGTCATTTCATGAAGTTTTTCCAATTCGAAGGAGAATTAAGTTGGATTAGTCAGATTTATTAATGAATCCGATTAGGAGACTGTGACTACGAGTTATGAAATAAGAAACTGAGCTGGTGATCTAACGCACCCTAGTAGGATTCTGTCTGGTTGTTCTGTCAATTTTATTTAGTTAACCGGTGTTTTATCCTTCTGTCTTCCAATTTTACTTCCTATTTCCAAAACCATTATAGAATGAGGCTTCCCCCCAAATGTTGATCCTAATGAGCCATGGGTTTAGAATTAAATTTTGAATGATATTTATGTTTTCCAATTCAAACCTCATTTGATCCATGCAATGTCTTAAACTGTTAAAAATATAGAAATCACAAAAGACTGTTGTAGCAGATAAATTTATACAATGGAACATGGATTAATGATGCGGTTTTATAATAATTAGATACAGTATAAATTTAAGTTTTGATAATTATATGCAAAACATTACGAAGTAGCGATTCATTAAACCAATATATTTATTCATTAATAGTTAATAATAATGATAATAATAATAAAGATAAATTGTCCAGTGAGAGAAAGAGAGGGGGAGAAGGATAGAGAGAATGAGAGAGCGAGAGCAGTGACAATATTGTTTATTAGTAATGATAGATAATATAACGATACAATGCATATTGTTTTTCAACACAATAAAATAGTTAATATAACTGTTTCTTCATAAGATATTTTAAAAACCACAGTCATCCGACGCGTTTGTTTAACAACAAAAATGTATCGCCAAAAGATCATTATTATCACATCCTTCTCCAGGTTAAGTAACTAACATTTTCTAAAACATCTTACAAGAAGGCTTTATTCTAAGCCCTTTTTGAAAATGACTGTGAACTTGATAAAGTTTTGAAAAAAACTTTTTCTTGTAGGCTTCTCTACCACAGGCCATATTGGTATATGAATGCGTGCCTTAACTTTCTATGGACCTATTTTTCTCCCTCTCTCCGTGATCTTCATTCGCATTTTGCACTATTTAGGTCATCGAGGGAGTTTGACAGTTCTCGTCTAGATTTTAATTAATCTTACCACACCACTGAAATAATGTGATCGTTCTTTATTAACACCATGCTAATTCCTCTCCATAAACGATTGCATCTACGAGGTAATTAGTAAACAGGAAATTGAATATTACGTAGATTGAATGTGTAATGGCAACCGAAATGCGAAGGACTGTGGCTGACTCTAATATATTCATTGCGAATCAAACGCGGTTGATGTTGAGGGAGCACAAATTGTTGCTCATATATTTACCGCTATATACATGATAAATATTGCAAAAATAAAAAGAAATTTTATCAGATACAAGAACCGCGTCCTCATATTCTTCTCAAGTATCTACAAATGAACATCTACTTTTATATAAATTGAAAGAACAAATGAAATAGGAAAATGTAAGCATAGAGAGAGAGAGCGCGTATCTGATAAAATTTCTTTTCATTTGTGCACATGGAATGGGTTCTATGCATTTTATTAAAGGTCGCATTCCAAAAGAATAAAATATTGGTTGTATACGTATCTATATAGATGGATTTTTATATATCTACATAAAAAATTGCAATAAATAAATATGCATTTGGTCGATATACTATTTTCATTGTGCTTAACGTTGAAGTAAACTCAGTTTTCTGGTTATATATTTATATATATATACATATATATATATATATATATATATGCATAATAATATATGGTTAGTACACCTATATAGAGATCAATAAAAATATATTCATTTGAGGTGTGTGTTAAATAAATATATATGTAGTCTAGTCATAAGGAAATAAGATGAGCTGTACTACATGCTTTGGACTGATTTTGTGCGTCAGGAATGAAATTAAAAGGAAGTTGACGATATGATCATACTAGTATTTAAGCATACATTAATTGAATATATATATATATATATATATATATATATATATATATATATATATGGATAAAAATATAGTTATAAATTTACATATACGTATATATACATGATAGAAATATACGTAAATTTAATTAGATACATATACATATACAATATATATATATATATATATATATATATATATATATATATATATATATATACCATAGATATATATTATTCTTTTCCATATGAAAAAATAAATAGAATTTTTTTTAGATACAAGATCCGTTTCTTTTTCATTTTCTTCTCAACTATCTATTAATGAGTATCTCTTTTTATATAAATTAAAAGACCAAACAATAGAAAAATGTAAATTTGAAGAGTGTGCAATAGGGGAACATTTATTCAATTGTTTGCATCACCTCTAGTTCAAGCTGAATGTCCGAACATGCTTCTTAAACTTGCATAAATCAGGCTGCAGTTGTTTAGCCATACTGCTTCGTATGCAGCTAACTCCTTGCTGTTATTGCATTTAATAATTATCTTAAATGCTACGTCTGGGTAACATACATGTGGGGTTTCAACGACGTGTACCGCAATTGTAGACGTTTAATTACCAATTGACTTAAAACAGGTGTTTTAGCTCCTTTGTTCTTTCATTCGATTAATTAACCCTCTAATCGATCGGCCTACGTAAGTTGATCGACAACCTGCGCATGCATATTTGTAAATAATACTTGTTGTCAATATTAACGGCTATTTCTCTTTTATGGCTAGTAAAGACAAGTGTGCTACCTTAAATAACTATCGTAGTTTAGCTGCATTAATTTTGCGTATTAATGCCGGTTCAAATTTCTTTTGTGGTATGCGAGAAATTGCATTGTTGGTGTAAATGATCAAATCAGTTTGAGCTTCTGTGCAATCGCCTCATAAATTACACTGACCTTTGTCAAGATCCTAATTTCATTTTTTACTTTGCGCTCCCCTTTGTCTATTTTATCTGTTTTATCGTCCAGACGCGTGAATTTTTTATTGTCATTCAGCACGTTTTCCATTATTTGCAGATAGTCGGATTTGTCCATTAGACCAACACTCTTGCCTTTACTAACCCGTAGTATTTTTATTTCTACATTTCTGCTGATATTTTTAAGCGCAATTAAATGTTTCTTTGTCAATACATACAGTTGTTCACACTTGGAGGATTTACAATTTTTTCAATATCGGTCGGTATTGAATCACACAAAACTCTAGGTTTTATACCATTTTCTAATTTCTTAAATATTCTTCTTTTGTCTTTCGCCATAATAGCTGGCAAGAACATCAGAAATCTCATTCTTATAAAGAGGCGTATTTCATCCCATGCACAAGAAGCCCACCCGATTCTTGCCTGAAACACTGCTTAATTTTTTTTTAACTGCTCAATTTTGGAATATGCTAACCTCGTAAGATTTCTTAGATTGACCTGTAGTTTGGACTTGCGTAAATTGCTCACCAAATTTTCTGGGAACCGTAATTGCTTAATACACTGATAATAATTTTCTTTCCAAAATAACGTTCTTTGCGCTCTGCATTTTAACGTCACTAATTTAACTCCATTTTTGGAAGATCGTTTTGGAATGCGAGCCATATAAAATTTCAAAGTACTCTTTTCATGTGCAAAAAGAAAAAGAAATTTTATCAGATACAAGAACAATTTCTTTCTCAAATTCTCTCAAGTATTCAAAAATAAAAAAAATCTCTTTTTATACACATTGGAGGACCAAACAAAATAGAAAAATTTAAACGTAGAGAGATTTTGAAGTGAAAGAACAATCAATCAATTGTATGCATCACCCCCAGCGCAAGCTGAAAGATAAATATTAATATATAATAAATGCTATTGCAATAATAATATTTAATTTGACAATCTTACAGATTGGAAAAAAATCAAAAGTAAGATAACGTAAGGGCGAGTGACAGCATCTTGTCATAATCAGAGAACTTATATATAATCGTTTCCGTATTAAGTGTTGCGCACCTGGTAAAAAATTAGTTCAAATCTGACCAGAATGATAAACCATAGACAGCATGAACGGAACGTATAATCTTGTACACATTCGTTTCGTGCTTAACGACGACTAATCAGCAAGAGCCGGTATTACGCCTTATACCCACTATATATTTGGGTGAGTTATGTGGAAGAATAAGACGGTACAATCTCCTATTTGAAGGTGTAAACCTACAGAAGTGAAGTTATCTTCATATAAAGTCTTCGAAAATGCTATTTCAAACAAGAAACAGAAGTAAAAGCGAGTCAGATTTGTTACTACTAGCATAATCAATTAAAAACCCAGAATGTATATAAATGAATGATTGTAGAGCGATGTTTAGTATTCACGAAATAAATGGCTTTTATCCACTTTGACAGATATATATATATATATATATATATATATATATATATATATATATATATATATATATGCCAAGTGTGAAGTGGGTACCAACACTATGGCTATTGTATCACTACCTGATACCAACATTATGATTGCCGAGGATGTAAATGGTAACAACACTGGTGGCCGAGTCGGTACATGGTACCAACCCAGTGGATTTCAGTGTATGCTATAAAGTTCACCAAAATTGAGAATTACAACTATTTATGAACACTTGTTACTTAAGCCAATGCACACACTTTGGCCTTGATTGTTATCAGTTATCAATTTTTCCGGTAATCATGACATCGTTTAATTAGATATATAACAGTCTGCTTCTGATTGTGACGGAGGACTAATTTATATGCAATTGTGTGTTATGTGTTGTGAACCCAGTAACAAATTAGTTCAAATATGACCATAATGACAATCCAAAGATAGCATGTAATTAAACGAACATTGATTGCGCGGGTGGTGATAACATTTACTATAATCAAGGTTGCGAATTTGATATAAACACCTGATCCATTAATTACTTACATTTCTTCAGTATAAATTAAGAATTGTATAGTGTGGAAAAGGCAATTCATCCAGTAGACCGGTTTCGTCCTTATTGGAAACTCGTCATGTACTGGCCAGAATTTGCCGCGGACAGGGCTCGAACCTGAGCAAGTCTGCTTTGGAATCTGATGCTCAAACCACTGAGCCACCCTGCAGAATGAACGGAAAGTATAATCTCATGAAAATTTGTTTCGTGTTTATTGGCGACTTATCAGTAGGTGTCGGTATTAAGCCCTATAGCAACTATATATTTAGGTGAGGAATGTGGGGGAACAAGACGCTACTATCTCATATACGAATGTGTTAACCTGCAGTGGGGAAGGTAACTTCATATAAAGTCTTCAACAACGCAACTCAAAGCCAACCAACTATATATAATTTATATAAAAAGCCTGTAAAGGGTACCAAAACTATAGCTACTGTGTCAGAACCCGATACCAACGTTATGGTTGCTGAAAAGTTACATTTTATTAAAACACATTGAATTTCAATGTAAGCAAGTTCACTAAAATTTAGGATTACCACAATATATATATATATATATATATGTTAGTGGGAGTGTGGGTGCATCTGATTCTTTAGGGATTAAATTTGCACAAATCTAGAATTGAATGGTAATGTATGGGCGAAATTAATGCAATTTTAAATTTATTTATCATTATCGTCCAAGGATTTAAGCATGCATGTTGAACACAAATATATATATATATATATATATATATATATATATATATATTAATTGTTAGGAAGACAAAACACAATAATAAAAAAGTGGATAATGGCCATTTATTTCGAGAATACTAAACATCGCTCTACAATCTTTCATTTATATATATTCTGGGTTTCCATTTGAATATGTGGGTGGCAACAAATATGACTCGGTTTTCTATTTCTTGTTTTGGCTGATTAGTAATTTTGTATGCATTGTGTCTATGTGTGCCTGTTCGCATGTAAAGGTCCTTCTCACTGTATTGCAAAGTGATGTCTGAGATCTTGTCATTATTTTTTTGATGGCTTGAGAATTAACCATTTGTGCGCATTGTTCGCTGTTACATGTACGAGTGCTATTTTTCTGAGTGTAGTCTTTCGTTTCACATTTTGCGCAAATTTGTGTTCTTCACAAGGTAGCAGCGCCAGTGTGGATTGCAGTGTTGAATGCTCATATTGTTTGGAAATTTCTGTCACCGTGTGTGCATCTGTTCTTTCTTCTTTGGTTTGTTGCCAATCAGATTGAATGTTTGTTGATTCTAGTCGAGGGCCTGTTCGGTCTGACCTGGATACTAGTAAATTGCTGTTTAATTTTGTTATTCGTGGCCAGTCGATTAGAATATCATCTTGATGAAACTTTTGAATATTTAGGTCAGGTGCTTGCTGTTTTATATAAAGGGCTTCATAAATAAATAATAATTTTTCTGATTTTGCTATATTTAGAATTGAGAAATTGGTCGAATTGACTGGGT
The DNA here is from genome assembly GCA_029291075.1 of Eudiplozoon nipponicum. Taxonomy (NCBI): domain Eukaryota; kingdom Metazoa; phylum Platyhelminthes; class Monogenea; order Mazocraeidea; family Diplozoidae; genus Eudiplozoon; species Eudiplozoon nipponicum. Next base: position 27,100 of record JAQBSW010002772.1, on the reverse strand, counting down.
GCCCCGTTTGTTAATTAATTTCTGGGGTAAATGTTGCTGGATTCTGTTTATCAATTGCTTCTTCGTACGTCCGATATTTGTGCTACCGCACACACATGAGAATTTGTAGACAATTAATGATTTGGAGAGAATTGGCAATTGATCTTAGGCATCCAACCTCATGATTCTCTGTGTGCTAAATTTGATATTGACTTTAACTCTGGAAAAATTCTCCTTAGTTATTCTATTCAGCCGCCGTGCAATTATTGAGGTCGGTACGTCGCCTCTAAATGGGAAGTTTAGGAACACCTGCTTGACGGTATCCTCTCTAGTGTGAATCTCTCTTGGTATGATGTTGACATCAATGAACCACTCTGGTTAGAATTTCAGAAGCAAAATTTTCCTCAGGTAGCCCAGTTCTTCCTCGTTCTTGTGTTCAGAGCAGATCTTTCTGATTCTGTTTGCTAGGTTTTGAACTAAGTTTCTTTGGTATGATTTTGGCACACTGCTTCTGTAATGAATGTATTGCCCGGTGAAAGTGGATTTTATATGTATGGAGAGTGTCAAATCCCCATTTTCTTCTCGAGTGAGTTTGATGTCAAGGAAGGGAAAATTATTGTCTTTCTCTACCTCGAGAGTAAATTTGATATCTGGATCGGCTCCATTTACTTGTACGAGGATTTCGTATGGGTCTGCTGCTTCTGGGATGAAGAAAAATATATCATCTACATACCTTTTTAAGAGTGCGCACTGACCAATTTTAGGCTCTTTTTCAAGATGATACATGTATAAATCTGCCAGGATGGGTGCAATGCAGATTCTCATAGCTACACCATTGATCTGAAGGTAGTATATCCTTTCAAATGAAAATTGCACGTTTTTTTGTTTATGCTAATATCAGTTCTTTGATGTACATGGTGTGAATAGGGAAATTGTAAAAATCATTTTCAATCAGGCTACACAAGATCGCTGTTTTCTTATCCAGTGGAATTTTCGTAAATAAGGATGAGACTTCAAGCGAGACCATTTTATTCTGTAGAATGTTCTTCCCCTTCAGTTCATCTGCTAGCTCAAAGGAGTCCTTGATAGTGTTTACGTTTATGATGTTTCGTATTGGTTGAAGTATTTTGCAGAGAAACTTAGCTGGTTTATGTTGTGGGGCATTGATCATTGACATAATAGGCCGCGTCAAGTAAGCTCCTGAGACTATCACGGCTTTATTAGTTTTTGGGTTGGCGTACAATCTTGCGGTGTTTATTCCGACGGGTTTTGCCTTTTGTTCTAATATCGTAATCAACCATCGATGATAAAACGTGTTTTTTCTATCTTCTTCAGAATTGCATTAATTCTTGATTCGATATCGTTCATGAGTTTCTTATACGCGTCGGCTTCAAGTATAACAACTCCTGATCCTTTGTCGGGTGTGGCAAGTCGTATGGATTAATCTGATTGTAGTTTTCGGAGTAGGTCTATGTGCTTTTTTGTGATGATTTGGCTACCTTTGAATTCCTTCTTGTATTTTTCTAGTGCGCTAACTATCTCAGCTTTCAGTCCTTGTGTATTGAATGTCTGTAGGGCGGTGTCTTTCGTTAAGTCATTGTAGAAATTTTCCGTTCCAGACTGAATATCAATAACGTCGCGTTCACTTAGGTTTCACTTGACTATGCATAATATTGTTTCTAAGGAGAGTAATACTTTCTTGCCACACCCGACAAAGGATCAGGAGTTGTTATTCTTGAAGCCGACGCGTATAGATAGTCCATGAACGATATTATAAATGATTAGTCTAAATTCAAACAAGACATCAAACAGAAAAATGTTTCAACAAATATCGAATCAAGAATTAATGCAATTCTGAAAAAAGATGGAAAAATATGTTTTATCATCGATGGCTGATTCCGATATTAGAACAAAACTCATAGAGACATCCAAAAGGCAAAAACAGTCGGAACAAACACCGCAAGATTTTACGGCAAACCAAAATCTCATAAAGACGTAACAGCCTCGGAGCTCCCTCGATGCGGCCTATTATGTCAATGATCAACGCCCCGCAACATAAACCAGCTAGGTTTCTCCGCAAAATACTTCATCCAATACGCAACATCATAAACCAACCAGCCAAAACAAGAAATAGAAAACAGAGTTATATTTATTACCACCCAAATATTCAAATGAAAACCCAGAATGTATATAAATGAAAGATTATAAAGTGAAGTTTAGTATTCTCGAAATAAATGACCATTATCCACTTTGTTATTAATGCGTTTTTCTTCCTAATTAGAAATATACTGTGTAATATTCGAAGGCAATGGGCATAATAAAGGTATATATATATATATATATATATATATATATATATATATATATATATATATATATGTGTGTGTGTGTGTGTGTGAGAGAGAGAGAGTATTGGTTTATGTATTTGTGTGCTTATTTTTGTATGGAAATGCGTAAAATTTATTACTCTTTGAAGACCTGCTATTTAATCATGCGTCACCTTTAGTTAGTCTAAAATATAATATAAACAGATCTGTCTCGAACGAGTTTCCTAAATTTTGTATACTGTGCGTTTTGTAAGAGCATTATATTCACAACCTGATTATGAGGCGTCGTCAGTTAATGATTAATAATTGAAACTCTTAGATTTTCAATTCACAATACACGCCGTGTTTGAACCTGTAGAGTGACCTGGCCAGTCAGAGTCCATCTATCAAGGTATAAGACATATCGAGTCCCTTTAATTGAAGGTGATTCACTATATTACACAAATAAGAGTGCGAATCTTCAGAAAAGATCTATCCGCCATGGATATGATAAATTTAGGCTCATGTACAGAATCGTATAGGAAATTATACCGTTCAATTGTGACACATTCTTCACCCAAATATATAGTGGGCAAAGGGCCTAATACCGGCTCCTACCGATGAGTTACCAGTAAGCAAAAAACGATTGTGCACATGGGACTATACCTTCTTTCATGCTGTCTTAGATTTGCCCTTCTGTTCCTGTTTGAACTAATTTGTTACTAGGTGCGCAACACTTAATACACAATTGCATATATATATATATATATATATATATATATATATATATTTGAAATGTCTATTTTACGAGGAGGCAACGTTTAAATTAAGTGTTGAACGAATTATAAAAGTATTGAATACGCGGCTACATCATATGAGTAAAAATTTTTGAATTGGGTATGTTTTATATAATGCGAAGTTTTCTTATATAACTCGAAGGATATTGCAATATCAACATTAACAAAATGTGTAATCTCATGTACGCATACGTTTGTGCGAACTGGTGAATCGTCATTAAAAGCCATTTCTACACTTAACACCCTCTATATATTTTTGGTCAAGGAATGCTTGATAATTGATATTTGCGTATTAGACCACTAATAGATTTAACTTCATATAGAGTCTTTGCTTATATGACTTAAAAGCCAGCTCACTTGATATAATTTGTGCTAAACCAAATAAGATTGCTTAAACCAAGATTTGGGAATAGGCAAATTTAACTGCAATTTGATATAACAGCAGTTCTGTACAACTTTCACTCCAGCTAAAGCCTTATACTCTTGTCTTGATCGACATTAGTTATCAAATTTCGTAGTAATAAGGTTATTATTCAATAAAATGTAATAGTTATCTATTTTTACCTGCGATGAATCATTCTATATGAAATTATGTAAAACTAATACCAAATTATTGAAATAGGATCATAAGGGTATGCCAAATTCAGCACGAAAGGAAGTTATTTTATATATATATGCATTTCATCCTTACTTGCAACTCATCAATAGAATCCGGCATTACGTCCAAAAGCTACTTTTAATTCGGTCAATAAATGTGGGGTAGCTTGATGATAAAATCTTCTATGTGTATTTAAGCATTAGTAGAATAAGCTTCATGTAAAGTCTTTAGCAACGCGCCTTCAGAACCAACTAAGATTATAGACTAGTTACCATTCCTGCAAAGTTTATCAACACCATGGTTTTAGTAATAGAGCAACTTTCACCAAAATTGAAAGTAGAAACCATTATGAACACCTGATAGTTTACTACAGCCCTGTATTTTTTCCTTAATCGACATTGGTTATCCCATTTTGTGGTAATCACATCTTTCAAACAAATGAATATTAGTTATGTATGTTTTATATGTATGCATTTATTTTTACGTTTTGTGAGTACAATATCAAGAAAGTTCAAATGGCATCAGATTAACATCCCAAAGTCAGCATGAACAAAAATTTTAATCTTATGTATACATGCGTTTCGTGCTAAATAGCGATTTATCAGTAGGAGAACGTTCTACTCCCTATGCTCACTATATATTTGGTCAATAAATGTGAAACAGTTGGATGCTACTATCTTCTATACGAATGTGTATTCAATCTGTAATAGAGTTACATTTGTATAAAGGCTTCGGCAATGCAACTCCAATCCAACTCATAATATATAATATATACAGAGCCTTTTAATGGTGGCAAGACTACTAAGTGCAGTGTTTGTAAGATAGGTTGGTCGATTATTGAAAAAAATTAATCGCTTTTAAGGCTAAACACACAGTCCGTGATTTAAAAAATTAACTTTCTTGTCGTTAGGTTTCATCGAATTTAGGTGCTACGTTAGTGAGGAAGACGGACAAGTATCAATCCATTTTGTCGTCACATGAAACGGAGCCGATAATAACGCAGACAAGTAAGCTAGCGCCATTGGTTACGCTTGAAAATAAGCCTCTTGAGATGAATAATGAGATGGCTAAATTAAATAAACGAGGAGTTCAGAGGAAGACAGCTGAGAAACCTGAACAAATTTCTTTCCGCTTTGATAAATTAAATGCAATTTTTGATATGGTGTGCCAAGAGGATTACACAATTCCGTTGGAATATTTTCGGTCTGTAAGTTCTTTTAAATTATTATTCATTTTTATTCGCCATAGGTTTCCATCAACTATTATTTAATGTAATAATTAAAAAAATTATCTAAACAACTGATTTTTTAATGAATTTGTTTTCAGTTCGATGTGACTCTTTCTTTTTGTGGTTCATTTAATAGAAAATCCTTGTAGTCGTTCGCCTATGTGACTAGGCACCAAGTCTTCAAGTCAGGCGTACTGTTTATAATACTCTTTGCACCGGAGAAATGGGAAGTGATCCATTACCCTTTCCAGCGCCTGGACAGCTGTGTAAATTGATGTATTCGCTCAATTTTGTTTAGGTTATTGCTAGCTGCGCGTCAAGAAGAATTAATTGAAAGCAAAATTTACGAACCGATCCCTTCTATACGGCCGCTCTTTGATGTTCGACCATAATCGAGCTTTTACCTTAATCAAGGTTGCGATATTGATATAAACACCTAAGCGATTATATACATACATTTGTCAGTATAAGCTAAGTATTGCATAATGTAGAAAGTGCAATTCATCCACTAGACCGGCTTTGCACTTATTGGGTACTCATCACGTGCTGTCGAGAGTTTACCGCAGACAAGGCTCGAACCTAAGAACGTCTGTTACGCAATCTGTTTCTCTAACTAACGAATCATATTTTCGCACGAATTTGCCCTGTTTAATTATGATTTATTGGCATAAGTTCTTTTTGAACCACCGTACGGAGATCTAGATCTCTATGTAGTTATGTTTATATGCATTCATTTATTCAGTTGACAATTATTATTTCTCATTGTTTTCATTCCACGTGCACGCTGAGTAGATCATCAAAGGCGAATGGCCTCCTGCTATTGAATCGTTTGTCTCCGGAATTTAATTTGTAAGTGTGCGAATTAAACCCAGATATCATAGTCTTTATATCAAAGCTACCATGGACCACAATCAAAAGGCCAACTGATAACAACCTTGTACCTTAACGCTCCACCAAAGGATAAAAGTGTTATCACATTAACAGGCTTATCCCGTGTGCTTTCCTCAGCCATAGTGTTGGAAAATGTTGAATCTAAAAGAAAAATTTGTTTATCGTTGTTTCATCTCCGGATTTTATCAGGGTTAAAGGCAAGTCCGTTTTTACTTTTTTGCTGAAGTAAACATGTTTGAAAATTTTGAGCATAAACAAAGATATGGGTACTCATTATGAGACGTGGTGGTGGCAACAATTCTTTAATTCATGCTTGCGAGCTTGAAGTAAATACCAATCACATTTTATTAAAACAGACGTCCAACAAAATAGCAAAACTATCGCCAGTCGCACGCACTGACGCGTTTCGACCTTCCATGATCATCACCAGAGTACGACGGAAAAAGATTATCGAAGATCAGACTGCATTGCATATAAATGGAAAGCAAAATTGTAAATGTGGCCCTCACCTCTAGCAGTCTCGCATACACTGCCCTTGAATGAAAATGTCAGCTGCCCAATTTCTATGCAATCACAAACATTCAATGTTTGCAGCTTTTTCCACACCCAAGCATATATATACATATATATATATATATATATATATATATATATATATATATAAGCAAAAAAATAAACTAATTGATTGCGCGTGTGGTGGTAAAATTTAAAAAATCAAGTTTGCGAGATTAAAGTAAACACAAATCCCATTATGTTTAACCAGTCGTCAAACAACATTGTAAAACTACCGCTTGTCGCACGCACTGACGAGTTTTGACCTTCCATTTTCATCATCAGTGTGACGGAAAACTGACTAGCGTGGTCGAACCACATTGCATATATATATGGAAAACAAAATAAGATATGCGGCTCTCGTCTCTAGTATTCTCGCATACACCATATTTGACTGGAAATGTCAGCTGCATAATTTCTATGCAGTCACGAACATTAACTGTTTGCAGATTTCGCCAATATATATATATATATATATATATATATATATATATATATATATATATATATATATATATAGGAAATACAGTTAAACAATAATTGATTGCGCGAGTGGTGATAACAATTCTTTAATTCAAGTTTCCGATCTTGAAGTAAATACCAATCCTATTCTGTTTAACCAGTTTTCAAACAAAATAAATAAACTAACGCGTTTCGAACTTCCATGATGATCATCAAAGTACGATGGCAAACAGTCTAGTGAGGATCAAACCGCATTACATATAATTAAATGAACATTAGTTGCGTGGGCAATGATAACTATTACTGTAGTCAAGGTTGCGATCTTGATATAAGCACCTGATTCCTTAATTACTTACATATTGCAGTAAAAACTAAGAATTTTATAGTATAGAAAAGGCAATTCAACCAACAGACTGGTTTCGTCCTTATTGGGAGCTCATCATGTACTGGCCAGAATTTGCCGCGGACAAGGCTCGAACGTTTAACCAACTAATTTGATTGTCAGATAATGTTTTTGTCGGATAACTAATATATAGTAATTGCGTATTGGGTATTGCGCAGCTTTTAACAAGTAGTTCAAATATGACCCGAAGGATAAATAAAACTGAGCAAGTTACCTCGATAGAAAGCGAGTGAAGGCCGGAGCGACGCTTTTGTTAACACGAAATAAAGATAAAAAGCAATAGATAGTAAGAAAAACTATAGGTAACCTACATGAATTGTGTAAAATAACTAATAATATGCACGTCACTATGTTAATCAACTTAAAGAAATAATTGTATATGAATATATTTCCATGTATATATAAAATAAATCACTATATATATATATATATATATATATATATATATATATAATATCTTTCAAACACCTTAAATAAATTTATAAAATGCACAAATATAAATGTACAACTCATATAAATTATGCACCTGTATAAATAAGTATAAGTAACATAGGTATTTTATATATATTTCTTACTGCAACTTATTTAAATATATACGAAACACGTAAATATCTACGTTTATAGAACTTATAGATATTTATTAATATATAACTATAATAGGAGCAACAATGTGAGTCAAATGTCTTTAATAAGAAAATAATACTCTAACATATATATTTACATTTTATTGATTTTATATATATATATATATATATGCAATTATTTCCATAAGTTGGTTGACTTATGATCGTACATATTATTAGTAATTGTTGACCATTTATGTTGGTTACCTATAGTTTTTTCTTACTATCTTTTCTCTCCTCACTTTATTTAGTGTTAACCTTAGCATCGCCCTGGCCTTCACTCTCTTTCTATCGAGTTTACTAAATGTTACTTGGTGCACAATACCTAATACGCAATTGCATATATATTAATTCTCCGCCAAGACAGTATCTGACAATCAAGTTTGTTGGTTTTTTTCAGTTTTGAATTTTAACTTTAATTACCGTGACATCGCGACATTACAATTATACCACATTCCTCTCCCCAAAAATTTACATTCTGCACATTATGTATACCGGGAATTTGTGATAGCTGTAGTTGTAATGAGGTAAGGGTTGGACTGCCATTTGTAGTATATATATATATATATATATATATATATATATATATATATATTTGAAACGCGAGCTTAATAAATTCATTGTACCCTTCCTGTGTGCAAAAAGAAATTTTATCAGATATAAAACATTTCTTTCGCATTGTTTTCTCAAATATCTACTAATGAACATATCTTTATATATAAATTGGAAAGCAAAACGAGATAGAAATGCGTGAACATAAAGTGTGAAAAACAGAAACCAATCAAATTGCGTGCGTCACATCCAGTTCAAGCTCAATGCTTGTACGTGCTTCTTCTGCTTACATAAATCCGGCTGCAATTTGTTTATCCATAAGGCTTCGTATGTGGCTCGCTCCCGTTTGTTTTTGCATTTTGTAATTACTTTGGAAGTTTCGTCTGGAGAACACGCGTGTGATGTTTCGATGATGTGTTGCGCAATAGCAGACGTGTATTCACCATTTGATTTAAAACAGGCATTTAAGCTGCGATGTTCTCTCATTCGAGTAATTAACCGTCTGGTCGATCGGCCTACGTAAGTTGATCGACAACTTGCGCATGTATATTGGTAAATAATATTTGATATCGACATTAACGGCTGTTTCTCTTTGATTGCTGGCAAAGGCAAGTGTGTTACCCTAAATAACACTCGTAGTTTAGCTGCATTAAATGTACGTGTTAATGCTGCTTCAAATTTCTTTTGTGCCATTCGGGAAACTGCATCCCCCTTAAATGGGATGTTTAGGTAGACGGTTTTCTTTTCTGGCCCATAATACGTCTGTTTCTGGTTAATTCCCCTTTTAATAATTGATTCAATTAATTGTCTGGGATAGCCATTAGACATTAAATCGTTAATTGCTTTATTATATTCATTTTCTTTAGAATCTTGACTAACCAACCTGTCAATTCTTGAAAAGCAACCACGAACTGTTGATAATTTATATTGAAATGGCACAAAACTGCTGTAATGCAAATACTGTGCAGACCATGTTGGTTTATGGTAAATTGTTCTGTTTAATTTACCATTAGTTTCTTTCTTTAATAGTACATCTAGGAAAGGCAGACAGTCATCTTTCTCGTGCTCTGACATGAAGCCGATATTCTTATGTGCTTTGTTGAAACTTTGAAACATTGTTCGTGATTGCGACCTGTTCTTAAGTACAAGAAATAAATCATCCACGTACCGTATATATTGAGCACATTTACTTACGTCACTCTTTAATGATGTATTTTCTAGGTGCCCGAGAAAAATCTCAGCGTTTCTTATATCTGATAAAATTTCTTTTTTGTTTTTGCACACAGGAAGGGTACAATGAATATATATATATATATATATATATATATATATATATATATATATATATATATATGGCTATGTATAATATGAAATCAATTATAATGGCTAAACTCAAAATTAAATATCAAATCTTTGTTCTATAAAGTAAAATTGAACAATAATTCGTCAATGGCATTTAGTATTTTTAAAATAAAAAAAGTAATTTTTTTAAATTATGAAATTTTGTTTTATTTTTTGTATTTTGCTGTATATAAAACTATAATATGCTTAAATGCATTAAAATAGTTGGCATACACGCACAAGATGTTATTGTTAGTAAATTAATTCTATATTATGATAAGCATGATTGTGAGCAGAGTTGGGCTTAATTGCAGATCCGTAAACCACACAATCTGTCGGTTTGAATTTGTTTTAAAGATGTCGTATCTTGTAACATTTAATTTCATATAGAAATAATCTATCGTTCATTGCACAGGTGGTGATAAAAATTATTCAAACTGAGATGACGAACTTGATATAAGTACCAATCCCATTATACATTTTTTCCAGTATAAACTATGCATAGTATAAGTTAGCAAATACAATTTATTCAGTCGAGCGGTTTCGCCATTGTTAGGAACTGGATAGTATTTGAATAGTTACGAATAAGGACGAAACCAGTCTTCTGAATAAACTGTTTTTGTTACCTTATGCAACGCTTAGTTTATACTGACAAAAGTATATATATTATGATATGCTTTTTTATATCAAGCTCGCTATCTTGAGGATATGCTAAATTAAGCATGAGCAAATTATGTCATCTTTTGTAGGCAAGTGGGCCGTGCTTTACAGCGACACATTATTAGATGCCAACCCTTGGCCTAAACTCACTATATATTTCATTTATTATCACAAAATTTCGGATTGTGTACTTATTTATAATTATAGATATAACATCTATGGTAATGTCAAATTTAGATGAAATGACCAATCATTGGGAAGCAAAGCCAAGATGCTTAATGAATTGTCATTCAGATTAAATTTTAATCTCTAATCTGGATGAAATTATACTTTTTTCAAACCAAGCACCCTTATATTTACTAATTAGTCTCTAATGAATTTCCTTTGAATGTGTATAATTTATAATTCGGATTTTGAATATCATTGAATACTTATTTCACGAAAAATTAAAACGGTTTTCCTATTGTCAATATCATGTCAGTATTATATTTTCCTTAATAGACTTAACCGTAGGATTGGTATAATCTTAAATAATTTCCGAGGTATCCTCTTGATGTTGCTGCACTGGGTATAGATAATAATTTTTCTTTTAATTTATTTGGTCCATAGTCGGTTTCAAAAGATCTAACATTTGATATATACACGAAAAATTGGCTAAAAGCCTATATGAGTGCATTTGATCATTCGGTGTGTGTATTTATCATGCAATTGAACGATATCGCAAACGTTATATAATGGTACGATCTTTTGATGTATTTAACAATATAACTAATACTGATTCATACTTTATAGGCGCAATTACGTTTAACTCACAGCATTTGCAAAGCAAATTGTCTTGCAGACACATTATATGTCCGTTCGTTTAAGGTAGTTTTAAAAGAAATTAACAGTTATTCGTTTTTTATAAGAGACGTCCACGTTTTTTCGCGGTATTTTTTTGGATGGAAGTTATTCGTATTCATTAGTTGGCGCATTGAATGTTTCAACAAAACATGAACTTGTTAGATGACTCTCCATTTTCTGCTAGGTGAAGTTATCTGATTCATTAGTTCGCTATGGGCGTTTGTAAAAAAGGTAAATGTTACCGCGTAAATGTATTTTTGGTAATCTGCATCAAGGTAGTTTGAACTGAAACTAAAATTAATACAGTTTGCATCAAAAAATTTCTCGGATTCTGGGAGAAGTTTGCATGGCTGTTAGTTACACAAATACATGACTTGGCGCATTGTAAGATTTAAAAAAATATCAAAAATTGTTATGTGCGCCTGAAATTTGACGTGGTTTTGCATCACTGTTTCCGATTATACTCGATATTTGCTTATTACGATTTTGAATATTGGTGAAGGGAATGACAAAGTTTAGTTTATTTTGAATTACTTCTCTGTAAACGAATGAAAACATTGCGAAACTGAATTAATCAAATTTACCCGATCTGTGTTTGTCAAAACGCAAATCGTGTAATACTTCTCTGTAAGCCATAATGTGATACCTTTTCTATGGGAGCCATAGTCCTGTTCTCACGGCGTTTTGTATAGACAATAGTTATTAGAAACATTTTGAACCCATTAACTGTTTGAACAAAACTATCATTGTTTATTTACCCCGTCTGTTTGCTTATAATTTGTATGTGTTTTTCTGTTATTCTCCACGTGCGTTTATCCAAAAATTTATTTGTGTCGGGTGTACTTATTAAGGGTAGTTTGTTATGGTGTCAGGCTGGAATTTTGCTTTCTTTATTCACTTGGTGCTTCGCCTTAGTTTGATCGGTGAATTAGTACCGATGACTAAATTGGTAAATTTAACCACGCATTAGTACGTCGTGCAATTAGCTGTTTGCTAAAGCCGTTATATTAATTAGGCTTCTGAATCTGAAACATTTTGCTTTTGTAGCATGGAAAGTGATAATTGCTTTATATATATATATATATTTTTATATATTTATATATGATTTTCAGTATTGTGTGTACACGCGCGCGTGTGTGTATAAGGCGGTCAGTTTAACTTACGATGGCAAATTTCGCACTCATATCCTATTTGGTCTGTTTAACTTTACCATTTTTTTCTTGACTGCTCGTTTAATCTAATTTGACATGAATTCTAACTTTCGAAGTAAGTAGCGACAGTCCAAAATTGGATTTGTCGCCTACAAACTTTATTCTGTTGAAAAAACTCCAAATCCTTTGCTTTTATCTGAAAGCATGTACTTTTTTAACGTTTCCTGGTCAACTGGTTAAGATGAACAAAAGTGAAACAAGCCTGTTAATTTAATCTCATGCACATTCGTTTCGTGCTTACTGGCGACTGATCAGTAGCAGCCGATATTACGCCTTATTACCGTCCTATTATCCCACATTCTTGACCAAAATATATAGTGGTTAAAGGGCGTAATACCGGCTCCTACTGATGAGTCGCCATTAAGCACGAAACGAATGTGCATGAGATTATACTTTCCATTCATGCTGCCTTTGGTTTATCCTTCTAATCACAGCTGAACTAATTTGTTACTAGTTTCGCAACACCTAATACATACTTGAATATATATATTAGTTCTCCGCAACAAACTTGATTTAAAAGCTTGTTAATATTTATGCTCAGGATGGATATTGATCATTAACTAGTGCGGCCTTGCAGTAGTACGTCGTCAGAAACTAAACAGAGCTAGGCGGAATAATTATCATAAATTAATAATGCTTATGCTAATACAGAATGTGATGTATAAACGTTCTATGGCAAGAACGTTGCTTTAACTTATACACGGCTTAATAATCTATTAATTAAATTTCTTTTCTATATATTTGGGCCATAATATACATATAAATTTAAATAAAGCTTGGCGCTAAGTATGTAAGTAATTGAAATTAGATTTGGCTTATCTACTTGCCGCGAAAGCTTACACGCGAATGAGTCGTCTCTTTTTCTTAGTAGTAAAATAAAAATAACGTTGCGCCTGTATATCAGGCAGAGCTTCTCTTTTCATTAGTTGTGTATTATGTTCAATATTTGGATGATCGATGCATGTTTTTTGAGTACAATGCACAATCTGTGGCGGCTAAAACGAGTTTGTATTCGTTTTCAAGCGAGATAATTTTAATTAGAAATAAACTTTTACCACCTGATGCTGAACACATATTTTATGTGAAGAGTTGTTCTACTCCAACTATTAACTTTCTGCTTGATTGAAATTTGCGCCATAATCTGCAATACATATTTAATGTACAAGTAGTCTTTTGTTAACGACAAGATTTCAATAAAGTTGTTACGCTGTTTATCAAACAACTTTCCCGTAATTAATGGAAATTGTATATAAGAACTGAACATTTTTAAGGTTTAAAAAGTGGATATCTGCATTGATTTCAAACCTAGCCATAATAGATTATTTCATAGCTTACTTTAATCTCTTTCACCCAAGACAATTGAAAACCGTTTCATTTATTTGCAACATATTAGTTTTTTTTCTAGGCTTTTAGCAAGAATAATATTATTTTGGATAATTTTCGTTAATCATTTTCAGACATAGCAACACCAACGCATCAGTAAAAATTTTTTTCACAAAATATACGGCAAGAGACATATTTAAAACATTTTTGTCTGGAAAAACAAATGAAATTGATTTTATTTATTCTGGAAATTGTATTGCAGCAACCTATCACAAAGATGTTCCTTCAACACCATTTCAAATTTAAAATCACAAGAAATTTTCTTTGAAGTTTGGATTGAATATGGTTTAAAGCACTTCCTCTGCCTGCGCAAATTATGCCTAACGCCTTCTTAGTGCATTTTCAATTAAATTTCGAATTGATTATAGTAAATCCTTCCTAGAATTCTTAAGCCGATAATCCAAAAATATAAGAAGGTAGCATTAATTATACTACAAAAAGTTTCCCTGATAAGATATAACGTGAAGTAAAAATTCGAATTCCCAAATAAAAAAAATTAAAACAGGAAGACCAAACAGAAAGTATGTTTGAGCGTGCTAATAACATGGATGAAAAAGAAAACATGAAAAAGCACTAGCTCTACTGCAATTGGCATCTACGGAGAAATTAGCTGGCCTCCTGTGCGACAGTTTAATAGTAACATTTCCGAAAGTATATCACCTACTATTTTTCAAAAATCCGTCATTATTCCTCCCATTGTCAATAAAAATCCGAAGTTTTCTTTAAATTTCTAGTTTAAATGTGTTTCTCTAAATATCTGCTTGGTTTTAAAATTTTTAAAAACACAATTCTATTACTTTATGCTGCTAATATTTTTGCATGCCACGTGCAAAATTGATTTTCTTAAACTTTGATTTGCAGAGCAAGCCTACATCGACGTCTGCTTGTACAGAAAAGGAAAAATTGATTTCAAAAGAACACGAGTGTGAGGCAGTACTTGGATCGATTTCCACATTACCGACCGATGCTAAAACGGGTTGTAACTTAGCAAAGGCGCAGTCGAATGGACATGAATTGACGACTGAGTCTGTAGAGGATGCCGATCATGCCAGTTTGATTGAAGTTAAGTTAATGACCGTTTAATTAGACTTGCGCTATGTTTTCTTACTGCTCACACTTTAGTTTATTGTATGTGGTAATAAAATTTGTTTTTCGCAAGTTGCTTTTGCCTCGCCATTGCAACTGTTATTGTAAATACGCATTATTTGCGACGTCATGTTGATGAGCAGATTGTAGCATTATTCAAATCGAATTTCTTAAAAATGTATATGAATTTTTATGAAATATATTCATTCTTCGTGACAGCATCGATTCACTTTAAAGAACGACATATTACATAAAATGGCTATTTTTCGATTATGCTTTATTTATTACTGTAAATTAACATATTGTAAAATCTAACAAATGTGAATAATTAAGCTTGGCAGGTAGTTTTAAATCGTAAAATGGCATACTTAAAATCTCGATCACTGAGGCAGAGCTACGAGGTTATTCGTCTTAACTAAAAGCTTAACTTGAATTTATTTTATTACTTGTTTATAGGTAACAAATTTATTTATATATAATGTCAGTGACTATGGTTGTCGGTGGTCTTGTTATGTTTGGCGCTTGTCAAAACGTGTGATTGACGGTTGTTTTGCTATGATGCATGTCCAGTTTAATACGTCGGAACTGATGTTTATCTCATGCTTGCAAACTTGATTCAAAGAATTGCTATATTAACACTCAAGTCAATGAAAATATTAAAAGAAACTAAATAAAATATAGTTTTATTGTTGCACACATATATTAGTCACTTCGTCAACTTTCAGAAAATCTTAAGCAAAAGAGTTAGTGCAGTAGCAGACCAAATCATAGCAATACAAAGAAATTTAGTCAATTGTCCTGAATTAAACTTCCTAGTTGGAAGAATACTTACGTTAGATATAAGATCTGTGATTGAGGGGAGATAGAAATCAAACCAAAATGCGGCAAGGATTAGCACAACAAAAAGACCAAAATTAGGACGTAAAATTGAGTATAGGAGCAGTAATTTTAAGATTTATTGGAGAAGCCGATTATGCATCCAGTAATAAATATTGTTTATGTGTAAATGTTGAATAAGTATTCAATGTAATCTAAAAAATCTCTATGAGATAAAAACTGAACTGCTGTTAGTGATGAAATGATGTGAGTAATTTCTATATGAAACAAGAAGGCCTTATTAAAACAAATTGTGAATGGAGTCGAATTGGTTCTACTGTTGGTTACTTCAATTAGTTTCTTTTGGAGGATTGCACAAATTTGGACAAAGAAAGAGTAGCCTTCGCTTTATGTAGAAAATTCATAGTCATAGGGCGTCTATAAAACCAATGTAGTAGTAGGCCATAAGTATGGCATCTTTTGAGAAACCAGAATAGCAAATATTCAAATTGCAATGAAGCCATTAGAGTTAGAGGACAGTGAAGCTCGCTGTCTTAATGAAGAAGACTATCAAGGGAAAAAATTAAAAGATTTAGCATATTAAAGCTGCATTGCAAGCGTTTATGTAAATATGGCGAATAAATTATAAAACATAAAAAGGGAGCGTATTCAAAATTAAGTAGAAAAACTGATAAAAAATATTCCATACAGGCGGTAAGGGATAAATCCTATAGAAAGACCGCGTAGTTCATGAAAGGACAACGTCGGATTTCCTGACCCCGCTTGATGGGCCATTTTGCTTTATGGCAACGTTTCAGGCCAATCTTTGTATGCTCAGGCTGTAAAAACAGCAAAATAGTGAACAGTTGAATAGGGGTAATGTTTGGTAATAGAGAAAAACTCAATGCTAAAACAAAGACATCCACATGCCTACATGATTTCTGCGGATGCGTGCTTATGTGAATCTCCAACAAAACTAGATTAACGTAAATCAATTCAACAAATGAATCGTGTGGAACAGAATAGTTAATTGTTGTAACGATAGTGTGTATAATCTTGTTGTAAATGAGCTTGACAGTGAATGTCAACAAAAACTAATGGACCATTGTATTTTGCTACAAATTCCATCATCAAAGATATCTGAAAAAACTAATTGTATTCCTAAGAAACGAAAGACTGCGAAATATGAATGAATTGCAAAAAGCAATCATGAACAGTGTCAATAGAAGCGAAGCATTCATTAATGGTTCTGGGTAGGTTTTTAATACAAGAATGGGCAGAGAGGAACCAATATTTGTTATCTAGTCTGTGACTCTAACCATTAAGCCACCCTGGCTCAGTGAGTGGAATGGCAAACTCTGAAGCAGACATGCTACGTTTTAAGCCGTGTTTGCGGCAAATTCTGAACAATAGGTGGAGAGTTCCCAATAAGGACGAATTCCCTTTTCTACATTATACAATAATTGGTTAATAATGACAGATTTATACATATTATGGAATTGGTGTTTATATAAAGTTCGCAACCTTGATTAAAATAAAGCTTTGGAAGTATACATTTATCATAAAGCAGGTATACACTACACAATGTAAATAAATGTATACTTCCATACATGATTTATTTCTCAATTAAAATTACAAATGTATGGAAATGGCTGAACTAAAAATTATAAGTAAACTTAATTGTCGTTGGACGCCATTTATACTTCGAGTGAAAAAACAGTGAGGCCTTTAAAAGAGATATATTTTATTTGTGTTGCATATAAAATGACTAATTTTTTCGAAGATTTCACAAAATAGGCCGTTCTGTTTCGATACATGCAATAAGAAAATGTCAATTGACAAAGTGAACAACCAGATTTTAGAGCTAGGGACTCGTATCAGTATTCTTCAACTGTTCGAGCTTGTTTCTTTTAAGAGTGTTGTTAATCATTTAAATCAAGTTTGCGAGCTTGAGGTAAACAACACTCCCGATGTATGTAACCAGTCGTCGAAAAACATAGCAAAACTACCGCCAGTCGTACACACTGACGCGTTTCGACCTTCATGATCATCATCAGAGTTCGACGGCAAAATGACTAGCGACGATCAAACCGCATTGCGTATATATTGAAAGCAAAATTAGATATGCGGCTCTCGCCTCTAGTAGTCTCACATACATTTTACTTGACTGGAAATGTCGGCTGCACAATTTATATGCAGTCACGAACATTTACTTTTTACGGCTTTCACCACACATGCATATAGGCAATACAATTAAACAACCATCGATTGCACGGGGGGTGGTGACAATACATTAAATCAAGTTTGCAAGCTAGAATTAAATACCAATACCATTGTATTTAAACAAACGTCGAACAAAATAGCAAAACTAACGTCAGTCGCACAGATTGACGCGTTTCGACCTTCTATGATTATCATCAGTGTACGAAGACAAATTGACTAGCAACGATGAAATCGCATTGCATAAATCTTGAAAGCAAAATTATATATGCGGCTCCCTGCGGTTCGTGAATGTAAAGATATTGTGCAGCCGCCATTTCCAGTCACGTACAATGTATGCAAAAATACTAGAGGTGAGAGCCGCATATCTAATTTTGCTTTCCATATATATGCACTGCGGTTTGATCCTCGCTATTCAGTTTGCAGTCGTACTCTGATGATGATCATGGAAGGTTGAAACGATTCGGTGCATTGTGACTGGCGGTAGTTTTGTTATATTGTTCGACGACTGGATAAATGCAATGGGATTGGTGTTTACTTCAAGCTCTCAAACCACTTGCGCAAACAATGATTTTTTAAGTGCTTCGAATCGGTTGGTAATGAATTACGTCTACAAATAAAATAATAAATATTATTCAAATATTTAATTGATAATTGGCAAGCCTTGCATGCATTCTCAGAGAACCTTGACGTGTTCATTTTAAAATATTCTAGTTTAGCTTTAAGAAAACGGAAAGACGTATTATCTTTCGGACTAATTTTTTTATATACTGCCAAACGATAAGAACCAAACGACAAAAATAAGAACAAAAGCCGCACTGGAGAGTCTATATGAAGAAGTTACTTCAGAAATTACAAAAGAAGATTAATATTGCACACTTTTAAAACCTAACTACTTGTTACTATGAAACTTTTAAAATGAAACACAAGCGATTCCGTTTTATAAAGGGGGAGTATAATAAAGGACTCAAAGTATTGCGACACAACAACGAAATAAATTAATGAATCGTTCAGGTGTCGTTCTTATGAATAAAAGTTATTATACTAACCTTCCGAGCATTATTCTTGATGACGAACAGAAATTCAAATTATGCCAAGTAGTTAAAGACAAACCGGAAATGAGTGTGTACTTATTGTGGCGTGTCATCAAAAATGCGTTAGAACCAGGTCAACAAAGTATCAATGATGCGAATTCTAATTAAATCGATAACGGACTACGTCGCCTCCAACAATCAAAATCAGTGGATACACGCGCAGCCAGACCGTACATCTTGCCCAAATTTAAGGAAGTAGTTTGAATGAGCAACCTGCCGCCATTAAGACTCATAATGTCAATGACCAACACTGCAAAGAACAAACTATCGGGAAAAGTTAAAGGAATTATAAAATCAATACTAATCGATATGTCAAACAATTATGTTCGCGGTGCATTTGACTGTGTGAATAATGAAAATTAGTGTAATTTTAAGACTTAAAAATGATTTGATTTGATGTCAAAAATCTATCTACAATCATCCGTCTTGATAAAATCGTCTATTTTCTCTGTGTGTTCGTTGAGAGTAACCACCAGCCAATCCCCATTCTCGACAGGTTGTCCAAAATACTTCTCATTATGTGTGCTAGGGATGTTGAATCACCATTCAATTATCAATACTTCACGCAAGTCGATGTACTGACGATGGCAGTACGTTAAAAAGTCTAATGGCTGATGCCTACATGTCATAACTGGAAGCATCAAAACAAGAACCGCTTATGGAAAAGTATTGCCACATATATCTGAGGTATCTTGATAACATCTTCTTAATCATAAATGATGTAGAAATTAACGGCCTGCCTTAAGATTTTAACAATTTTGAACTTGAAATTCGATTTATTGTGGGCGCCAAATCGTTCAATTTAGCACACGGACTTTCATTGACGTATTGCAATTGAGTTAGGAAGATGACACTCTAAACAAAAAAATAAATGACAAACAGATATGAAATCGACAGTACTTCCTTTACCACCGGGCTGTTCCAATTTCCCAAAAGAGAAATTTGCTATGCAGCTTATCTAACTGAATAACAAAATTCGGTTATGAGGAATTACACTGTCTTGAATTGGCGGTGTTCTAAGCAGTTATTAGAAAACGGTTACTCTAAATTTTTCGTTGAAGCAAACATAAAAGATGAAAAAACACAGAAGATCAATGAAACCGTACCCAACCTAAAGACAATACATTTCAGTATACCTTGTTAAAATAGACTCACCATTCTAAATACTTGCTCTAAGAATTAAAAAATGCAGTGACTTTTTTGATGCCTAATAAAATTTTTATGTTTGCACATACCACAAAGCATCTGATAAACTTAAATGTAAATAATCATCTATCTGCAATCTAGTAGTTAAACATTGTTTATTTATATATAGGCTGGACTGGCTAATTACTAAGAAAGCGAATTAAAGTACATTTCAGACTACGCACAACTAGCATAAGATAGAACGTTTCCGCAATAGCTGAACAAATTATTTATAAAAATCAGACTTCAAATCAGGTTCATTTCCAAGTTTTCTTGAAGGCAAAACCGTAAAAGAATTACGCACAGCTAATGCTGTTTTATGATACATTCTTAATCCTCAGCTAAATAAAAAATAAATTCGCACATGATTTAAGCATAAACTGGTAATTGTTTGTATTTGTCTGTGTACATGCATTTTTGTGGGTCTCCGCATGTACGCTTCACTCTTCTTGTTGTTGTATAGTGTGTGTTTAATTCAACTTCATCTCCCTTACTTTCCTAAAATTTATTACATAAAGTACCAGATATATATATATATATATATATATATATATATATATATATATATATATATATATCTAATTGGGAAGAAAAGAAACATTAATAAACAAAGTGGATAAAGGCCATTTATTTCGTGAATACTAATCATCGCTTATACAACCATACATTTTTATACATTTTGGGTTTTCAATTCATTATGCTAGTGGTAACAAATCTGACTCGTTTTTACTTCTGTTTCTTGTTTTGGCTATTTGTTAAGTGTGTATGCGTTGTGTTTGTGTGTATGTGTGTTTGCATGTAAAGGTCATTCTCGCAGTATTGTAAAGTGATGTCTGAGATCTGGTCATTATTGTTTTGATAGCTTGAGAATTAACCATTTATGCGCATTGTTCACTGTTACATGTACGAGTGCTATTTTTCCCAGTGTAGTTGATCGTTTCACCTTGTTGCGCAAATTTATATTTTCCACATGGTAACAGCGCCAGTGTGGATTTCATATTAAATAATAATTTATTTTTGAAGCCCTTTATAAAAAACAACAAGCACCTGACCTTAATATTCAAAAGTTTCATCAACATGATATTCTAATTGACTGGCCAAGAATAACAAAATTCAACAACAATCTACTAGTATCCAGTCAAGAACAACCAGGCCCTCGACTAGAATCAACAAACATACAATCGGATTGCCAAAAAACTGAAGTGGAAATAACAGAGGCGCATACGGTGACAGAAGTTTCCAAACAATATGAGCGTTTAACACTGCAATCCACACTGGCGCTGCTACCATGTGGAAAAAATAAATTATGGAAACAAGGTGAAACGATCAACTACACAGGGAAAAATAGCACTCGTACATGTAACAGTGAACAATGCGCACAAATGGTTAATCCTCAAGCTACCAAAACAATAATCACCAGATCTCAAACATCACTTTGCAATATTGCTAGAATGACCTTTACATGCAAACACGCATACACATCAACACAAACGCATACACACTTACCAACCGGCCAAAACAAGAAACAGAAGTAAAAACGAGTCAGATTTGTTACCACTAGCATAATGAATTGAAAACCGAAAATGTATAAATATGTATGATTGTATAAGCGATGATTAGTATTCACGAAATAAATGTCCTTTATCCACTTTCTTATTGATGTGTTCTTTCTTCCTAATTCGAAATAAACTGTGTAATATTAAAAGGCATGGCCATTATAAAGATATATATATAGTTACAAGTTTCGCCATTTTTTTAAAACATGAAAAAAGAACCGTAATCCATGGAATAAGATATTTATGCATTAATAGTCTTTCGATGGATAGGGTAACCACGTTGTTTTAATAAATTTATCGTTGCAAGTTTCACTATTTTTTTTAAAATATGAAAGAATGAAACGTGATCCATGGAATAAAATATATATTCATTAATTAGACTTTCGTTGAATAGGGTAACCACGATGCTTTAATAAATTTAGTGTTAAAGTTTCACTGTTTAAAACAGGCGAAAAAAGAACCTTAATCCATGGAATTAGATAGATGTGCATTAATTGTCTTTCGTGGAATAGGGTAACCACGTTGCTGTTCTCATATTTAAAAAAATGGTGAAACTCTTAAATATAAACTTATTAAAGAAACGTGGTTTCCATATTCGACGAAAGGCTATTTATGTATATATATATCGTATGTCATGGAATACGTTTTTCTCTCATATTTAAAAAAATTGTAAAACTTGCAACGATACATTCATTGAAGCAGCATGGTTACCCAATTCCTGAAAGACCATTAATGCATATATATATATATATATATATATATATATACATATATATATCGAAGTTAGACTAAGTACTAAACCGGTCTAGTTGATGCATTTGCTTTGCTACACTAAGCAATGTAAAAATTTATACTGAAAACATGTATATTATCAAAGTCCTGCCATAAATCCTAAATTCAGTGTCAATTTATTCAGGTGGAAAGGGTCTGATGTACAGTGTTAGATTGCAGGTGTCTAATTGGAGGTTTATGTAAAAGAGAGGCCAACTACGCTTCACCTAAAATAAAGGCTAACTAAAATATAAGTTGGTATATAATTGTCAATTGCACGTAGCATGTTACATGGTTGGTATATTTGTATTTGTGTAAGTTTTTGAAGCAAATGTGTTCCGGTTCGAAACACGATCGCGTTAAATTTTTGCAAGTTTCCAATAAGGACGAAACTGACCTATATGATGATTTGCTATTGCTTCTTTAAGCAAAGTTTAATTCGTACTGACAACTTATATATAATCTAATCCTGAAATGAAACTTCAATTTAATATAATTTTTTAAGGTGACAATGTATCTGTTCTATAATGATGTATTAGAGCTGGCTATTTAGAACTTTAGGCCGAAGTGAAGCCAAATAGGCCACATCGATACAGAAGGCTTACTACAAAATAAGCTCGTATATAACAGAAAATTACGTTTGTATGAGGCTGAGGTTTCGCAGTAGTTTGCGTAAAAGAATCCAAAGCCAGTGTGTCTCAGCTTGAGTCCCGGTGTCGGAACATTCTTGAAGTATTTGACAAGTTTCAAATGAGGACGAAATTATTTTATTTATTGAATTAACTTTTCTACCTTAAAAACATTTATTTTATTAAAAGGGGAATTAAATAGAAACAGATGCATTATGGGTCAGAAAAGAAAACAGTCTACCTAAAAATCCCATTTAAGGGGGATGCAGTTTCTCGAATGGCAAAAAAGAAAGTTGAAGCAGCATTAACTCGCACATTTAATGCAGCTAAACTACGAGTGTTATTTAGGGTAGCACACTTGCCTTTACTAGCAATCAAAGAGAAACAGCCGTTAATGTCGATATCAAATATTATTTACCAATATACATGCGAAAGTTGTCGATCTACTTACGTAGGCCGATCGACCAGACGGTTACTTATTCGAGTGAAAGAACATTGAAACTTAAACGCCTGTTTTAAATCAAATGGTGAAAACACGTCTGCAATTGCGCAACACATCGTTGCAACAGCATACGTATGTTCTCCAGACGTAGCATTAAAAGTAATTTCAAAATGCAAAAACAAAAGGGAGCTAGCCACATACGAAGCCTTATGGATAAACAAATTGCAGCCGGATTTATGTAAGCAGAAAAAGCACGTACAAGCATTGAGCTTGAACTGGATGTGACGCACGCAATTTGATTGGTTTCTATTTTTCACACTCTCTCTATGTTCACATATTTCTATCTTGTTTTGCTTTACAATATATATATATAAAGATATGTTAATTAGTAGATATTTGAGAAGACAATGCGAAAGAAATATTTGCTTATATCTGATAAAATTTCTTTTTTTTGCACACAGGAAGGATAAAATGAATTTTATTAAAGCTGGCATTTAAAAAAAAATTAAATTCATCTAATAGACCATTTACGCCCTTATTTGACACTCCAACATTGTAATCAATGTTGTAGGATTCAGGATTTGATTTGGCTAGAGTGATGGATCTAATCCCTTAGGCCACCGACGCTACAAGTTGAATTTAATATCATATTTCTGCCAATTATATGTTTTAATATTTGTTTCAAGTGATTTCTCCTTTGTTTCATTTTGACCTAATATTCGAGCTATTCATCCTCGTTCTGTCACTATAACATCTGAATTATTGATGGTGAATTCAGGTATAATTCCAGTATTTGATCATATTTATGCTTGCAATTTAAAATAAACATTGCATAACCCAACTCCTTATCGTTATTAAGCAAACAATGCTTAATTTGTCATTCATTATTGTTTTATTATTTGTGTAATTTAACAGGTTCTGAACAATTGGTGATTGTGAATTTGGTAGCTCCAACAAGCCAACGTAAACTCAATGGTGAAAGAAATAAATCAACGTCCACCGATGCAGAAGAAACAGGTTACATTTTTATGTCTAATTTATGTAGTTTCTTCTGTTTTCATATAAGCTTAATACGTGCATTTATGTTTAGTAAATAAATAAATAAATACGTGTTGATGTTGCTTTCTCAGGTTTAGATTTTCGGCTGAGACAACCAAAAAATGAAGATTTTCGCTGGATTTCTGCATTTAGTTGTACATATACGTATATCTTTTTTAGCGAGGCCACGGTGTGTCAGGCAGCAAGAAGCTTGTCTAGCACTCTCGTAGTTTTAGCCATCCATCAAATTTTCCTGAGCATCCTGGCAAGCAATTGCTGCAGGTATCTTTATGGGACGCTACCTCAGAGAATGAACTTGAGGTTCTCTAATTAGACACAACAGAGCAGCTTTAATGAATTTGTCGATTCATAAATTTTGCTCTTTATTAATGCCAAACTGATGCTTAACTGTCTGGAACTAAACCAAACTGATCGGAAGAATAGGCTTATAAATCTTTCTGGGTAGTCGAAACTAAAATCCATCACGTGTTTGTTTCATCGGCAGAACCGATACTAATATTTACTTGAAGATCTTCATTTAGTTTTCAATAAAAGTTTTGTCGTATAGCGATTGCTCATTTTCAATAAGTACCTGAAATATATTTATAGAGTAGAGCGCAGTGCCGAACCGCAGTGCTAAATAGCCAGTAATCATGAAACTTATAAGTTAATAGGATGGCTTATGTACATATATTTGTCAGTATAAGCTAAGAAAATATTTGTATTTAATGGGTCAGGTGTTTATATCAAGTTCACAACCTTGATTATAGTAAATGATATCACCGTCCGCGCAACCAATGTACGTTTAATAGGATGGCTTGTTTTTACGTAGGCATTGTTATTACCTTCTAATTTAGTAGAATTACATTTTGTTTAGGTAAACCTCACCTAATACATACATGCGTAAATGTGACTTTCTAGAAATCAAAAACTTCAGCATTTCCGACTTTGTTCACCTTTTCTCAATTTCCTTTTGGCTCAGATGGCTATGTGGTTCTTGATAATTATCTTGTTTGGTAACATTTAATTGTACTTTAAGTACACTTTGTCCACTTTGCTTGAGTTTATTGGAAAATCTCTCAGTGGTCTTCTGTCTATTGCCTTATCTCTATAGAATAGAAGTTATTACATGCATAAAGAATATTTATCTGTATGTTATTTGCGTCTAAATTGATATTTATTTGAGATAGTAAATGTTACTTTATCTGTTTGTTCACGCAGTTTACGACTATTTATGTAGTTATTTTTTATTTTTGTTTCCCAATTTCTCTATTGATTTTTGTTTATCAATTAACTATTGGTTTATGCCGGTCATCTGTCAACAAATCAAACGTGTACCGGTTACTGTAATCAATGTTAAGATCTTGATATAAACACCTGACCCATTATGTTCATACATTTGTCAGTATAAACTAAGCATTGTATAGTGTAGAAAGACAATTCATCCAGTAGACCGGTTTCATCCTTTTCGCGAACCCATTAAGTATTTCCAGAATTTTCCACGGACAGGGCTCGAACCTGGACATGTCTGCTTCGGAATCTGGTGCTCTAACCACTAAAGGCGCCCTTCCGCACTCTTTTACTTTTCAGAAGCTATAGTAATGTTTCTTGGTCACCTTTAATTTAGATGGAGCTTGTATGACATCCCTTTAGACTCAAAGTTCCAACAAACCATCCGCAATCTAGCATTACTGAACAGACACCACATTAGATGGGGAAGTTGTAGTAAAATGAAAATTTATTTAATGAAACGAACATCGGTTGCGCGGGCTGTGACATTTATTACACTCGAGGTTTGCGAATACTACTGATGTAATCACCAGTCTATATTATATATATATATATATATATATATATATATATATATACATATATATATATATATATATAAAAATATATATATATATATATATATATATATATATATATATATATATATACTTTCATTTGTCAGTATAAACTAAGCGTTTTATAATGAACAAGAGGCAATTCATCCAGTAGACCATTTACGTCCTTACTGAGAACTCATCAAGTACTGTTCAGAATTTTCCGCGGACGGGGCTGGAATCTGGGCACATCTGCTTCGCAAACTGGAGTTTTAAGCATTATTATAATCAAGGTTGCGGTCTTGATATAATCACCTGACCCATTAGTTACTTAAATGTGCCAGTATAAACTAAGAATTGTATAGTGTAGAAAAGGCAATTCATTCAGTAGACCGGTTTCGTCCTTATTGGGAACTCATCATGTACGTGGCCAGAATTTGCCGCGGACAGGATATCGAACCTGGGCACGTCTGCTTCGGAATCTGGTGCTCTAACCACTGAACCATCCTGCCGCACACTACACTGCACACAATTTTCAGTTATATACTAACTAATGTAACTTGGTTAGTCTATTTTTCCTTTAGATGGAGCTCATATGGCATCCATTT